>BJBW01008215.1:0-20187 GCA_004320125.1 Scolopax mira
GATCCTCCCTTGTGCCCAGCGTGGCTTCAGGCGCTGGTTCGGTAGGGGGAACCTGGGCAGGGCTGGAGACTCATGAGCCATGCGTGGAGCAGCCCAGCAGTGGAGCTGAGCTCCAGCCTGCACCGTGCACCCCAAGCGCCCGGCACAGCTCCAGCAGGAGACCTAGAGATCTGGAGAGGACATCTGCAGCAAGCAAGCAGGGAAAGGAGGAGAGCCCCTGTGCCTTTCCATCTGGCTGGCGGAGAGCCGGCCAGCAGCCAGAGCTCCACAAGAACAAAGATTTTGCTTTTAGAGCCGGGGAAGGGGGTGGGGAGTAGCACAGCCCCTCCGCCAGCCTCCTGTGGAGCCAAGGTGTATGGGGAGACGGTGAGGAGTGCAGCTGCGTTGGCGGCGGAGAGCCCCCAGCACAGAGCCCCTGGGATGGAGCAGCGAGAGGAGGGGAACCACAGGGGTCTAGGGCCGCACGTGGGATGCCTAAGGTTTACACAGGTTTCTGTTCCCCTCTCGGGGAAACCAGCTGCGGCCAGATCCCTCCTGCTCCCAGTACACTCGCACTTCTAACATAACTTCTAACTGACTTCTAACATAAACTTCTAGTACTTGACCAGTCAGCTTAAAAGAGCTGACTCTTTTAAGAGAGAGCTTGGCCTAAGATATCTTCTGAATTCTCTTTTTTTTAATTTCTCCCTCATTCTGAAATAATAGTAATACATACGCATTCATACAGTAAGAGGTATTTTTCTTTTAGGAGTGTAGAATTTAATTTCTGTAGTCCAAGGTCATCTTGTATAAAAAAGATACTCAATTTCTGTAAATTACCCCCCACCTTCCTTTTGGCAGACTGGAAGAGATTCAAATATTATATCCTTGGGATCGCCATCTTGAGCCTCAACATTGAAGATATCTAAAAACAGCAGATGGATTTCTAGCTGTACCAGATGAAATAGAACAAGTTAAGTGTGGTACCAAGGTAGATAACCTGTTTTAAGACATTTCTTTTAAATCAAATCGACCCTAAACTTTGTACTCAAGTAATATTCATTCCTCAGTTATCAGTGTTGAAAGTCTTACCGTACTGCAGTATGAAGTGGTAATTATGCTTAGAAAATAGGTCCAAATACAGACATTCATATGAAAGATGTCCAAATTTTTATTGCTCTGCTGTCTGTGCTGAGTAATTCTATAGTTCCTGGTTTACATGGATTGCGTCTTGAAAACTGATGGCAAAGATGGGGAAAATAATAACAGATTCACTCAAAAATGCTTCCTGCAATAGCTGAAGTTTATAGATTTGTCAGATAATATGTAAGGTTTAAGGGAAGTTCAGATTTTGAGCAATGTATGGTTTGCATACATACATCCCATACAACAGTTTACAGGTACAGAATTGCAGTTATTTGTAAAGACCTAAAATAATTTTGTATGGGTTTGAGAAGGGTAGATCTTAAATAATTTTGTATGTACAATTACGAGTTTTAGCTTCAAGAAAATGGAAATAAGGAGTTGTGTTAACCTTAATTATACTTATTAATTATATTTCTCAAATTAACTAAAAAAAAAAAGAATTGCTGTATAAGAAATTCTTGTGGCAATTTGAAATGTCTGCTGTATTCTCTGAAGTATTTTTTCTATAGTTGCATTGTAGTAGTGGAAAAATTACTTTTAAAAGATAAAACTTACTGGGAAGTTCATATTTTATTCCTTCAAAGTGTTTATTGAAGTACATAGGTCTGTCTGTTCTTTTTGTTGAAGATGTCCTCCCTGGTCTTTGACCTGGCAGATGCTGCCTGTGCTAACAATAACCCCACAATTATGGCATCCATCAGCCCAAGTCCTTGGAAATGGGCTACTGAGTCTCTTCCCAGAGCTGTGTGTCAGGTGGGCTCTTAGGGGGGCCATGCTTGGTGTCACTTGCAAGTTACAGGAAGTTTTGGGGCTGGCACTGAGTAACCCAGGGTGGTACGTAGCCCAGCACAGGGAAAAGAGACCCCCCCCAGAGAGGCTACCTTACGTTGTTTAACAACCCAGAGGGTATCTTGCTTGGTTGTGGGTCTTTTGCAGTTGGAGATGGGAATTTGGATGGGATTTCTAGGTTTTCAATGATAATGCTAATTATAGAAGAAGATAGTTAGAAGTTAGAATGCTAGGTTTTAGGTTTTTTGATGTTCTGGGGTTTTTTCCTCATAAATACTGAATGGCTTTGAAGTTATGTTGCTGACAAATCTCAGAGCATTTGGGCCATAAATAACTAGTCTATTCCCTGCTTTAAAGATAAACCTGAACTGTCTGGGGATGAATTGCTCAGGCTGAATTGTGTGAGGCCAGAACCTGCAATATCTCTTTTTATCCTGAAGGCAGGTGCCAGCTCCAGACATTTCCAGACACCTGCTTGCAGGGCTGCAAACTGGACAGCTAATCTCTCACAGTTCCTAGTTGTGATAGTTTAGCCCCAGACAGCAACTAAACACCGTGCAACCACTTAACTCACCCCTCCTCCCAACCCCCCGTGCCCCCTGGTGGGATGGGGATGGGGAGGAGATCAAAAAAAAGGAAAGAAAAAAGAAAAAAAACTCTTGGGCTGAGATAAAGACAGTTTAATATTACAGCAAAGGAGGAGAAAATAATAACAATGATAATTAAAGAATATTCAAAATGAGTGATGTACAATGCAATTGCTCACTGCCTGCTGACCTCAGCAGCAATCCCAGATGCCTGCTCCCCATTTATATACTGAATATAACATCTATGGTATGGAATGTTGCTTTTGCCAGCTTGGGTCAGTTGTTCCATCTATGCTCCCTCTTAGCTTCTATGGAAAGCTAAATCCTTGACTTCTTAGCAACAACTGAAAACATTAGTGTGTAATCAACATTATTTGTATCCTTAATCCATTAGTAAGAAAACACAGCTGCAAAAGAGGTTGGTGCTCCGCTGTAAAAAGACTTTTGCTCCCGCAGAAGTGTCTCTCTTGTCACTCTGTAGCAATATCTAGCTGGGGAGATACCATTTCTGGAGCATGAATGATGTACATGCTTCTTAAGATACCTTGACATAACTCCACAATTTAAAAAAAAACAAGGAAAATGCATTTATAAAAGGTTTCAGAACTCTTGCATTTGATATATTATTCTATGAAGCTGTATCTATAAACAAAGTTTACAAAGGTAAATACCATCTGTTTCAATTTTAACACCGTGGTTACACAGGAACCTGTCAACTGATGTCCCCTGCCCTCTCTCCCTTTCTAATTTTGCAAATGCATTAATTTTGTGAGAGAGGGGACAGAAGACAAAATGACAAAAGAGAAATGATGTATCATTGGAATAATCTCCTCAGGGAATTTCACTGAATTTCACTGAATTTTTAGAGTTGGAAGGGACCATAGAGATCATCTAGTCCAACTCCCCTGCTGGAGCAGGGTTGCCCAGAGCTAGAGCATGTCACTCAGGGCTGCATCCATGTGGGTCTTGAAAACCTCTAGGGAAGGGGACTCCATGACCTCCCTGGGCAGCCTGTTCCAGGGCTCTATAACTCTCACTGTGAAGTAGTTTTTTCTCATATTTGAGTGGAACCTCCTATGTTCCAGCTTGTGCCCGTTGCCCCTCGTCCTCTCACTGGCAACCACTGAAAAGAATCTGGCTCCCTCCTCCTTCAAACCACCCTTTAGATACTTATAAGTATTGATAAGGTCTCCCCTCAGCCTTCTCTTCCCCAGGCTAGAGAGCCCCAGCTCTCTCAGCCTTTCCTCATAAGGGAGATGCTGCAGTCCTTGAATCATCTTCGTTGCCCTTTGCTGGACTTTTTTGCTGGGAAGTGGTGGATTGCCCCATGTTGGACACTTTTAAGATTCATATGGACAGGGTGCTGCACCATCTTGTCTAGAGCGTGCTTTTGCCAAGAAAGGTTGGACCAGATGATCCTTGAGGTCCCTGCTTACCTGGTATTCTATGATTCTGTGATTCTATCTGCAATGTCTGACTGCTGGGAAATAATTATATCCCGTTGATTTCTCTATATGCCACATTTTAGCACGAGTAACGTTTTTCAGGCGACTATTTTTTTGCTCTGTAAAGCGTTAATGAAAATCATTGTTGTTATATAAGCAGCAAGAAAAAGCCCAGCATTGCTGTTGCCCTTCGCTCAAAGGGGAGTTTATAGAGATGGCAGGATTAGACATGGCTGATCTCAAATCTCGTCCTGCCGTGGCTCCGAGTTCTAACACTGACTTCAGAGGACAATGCTAGTGGGTGTCATTGGCTGACTGTGCCCATGAGAAAGCTGAAGAACTTATCGACATGTCCAGTTCCATTCTTACATATTTCATTTGTGTGGGCTTTATACAGAGTCTGCTATTACAACCTTGAATCTTGCTTCAGTGTTTCAGAAAGCCGTTAACATACACTGTATGTTTCCTATGAAAATCGCCTAGCTGCTTCTAATTACAATAGCTTCTTGTTCTGCTGCCAAGAAAATGGCATCGTCAGCTACTTGGATTATATAGAATATTACAGAATAAAGACAACAACAGAAATACACTGTTATTTTTCCTTCCTTATATCCTGCCTTGTGACAGGAATCCCTCCCCCTGCTAAGTTCATTGGTTAGCAATAAACAAAGCTGCTTTCAACAACTGTCTCATGATGGCCTCTGTGGAGCATAATACAGTATAGCCATGACAGTATTAAAAAAAATGGCTTGCCATGAGAGTTTGGATTCTTTTAGTAAACTTTATTTGACTTATAACCTCTCCTAAACAGACATGATACCCTTTTCTTGCATCCACATAGAATGGGGTGCCTACAATCCCAATAATAGAGAGTAGCATTAATAATTTTCTTTAAGTGGTTTGATTAATATCAGCAAAGAAAAATGTTCACTGCAAGTGATGGCAGGGAGGTTGGAACTCAATGATCTTTAAGGTCCCTTCCAACTCTAACCATTCTGTGACTCTATGATCCCATTCTAAGATACAGCGTCACCACAAAGACTCCAGAGTAACCAGACGATGTAGTTTACTCAGCCCAGGGATTCTGCATTGCTTGTGTCTTACATTTCTATTAACAGAAGGGTTTGTCCCTCAAGATTTTTAGAAATTTTTATGTGAAGGTATTTGGCTGAATCTCAAACATTGATTTATCAGAAACCATTTTTAAAACCTTAAAAAAGCGTCTGCTTTGCCTAAGGGAAATGCTTTGAGGAAATGATAAAGGATAAGGACTTCACATTCCCTAGCCTTAGGTGACTACTTTTGTTCAACAAAATTAAGGCTTTAATTTCCAAGGACTCTCTCTCTGTAGTCAACAGAGAGAAAGAGGATCTTCCAGGGCATTCCTGACCAGAAGTCTACCTCAGCTATTCCGTGCTACCCTTCAGAGAAGGCTTATGAGACAGACTAGAAAACTAGTGTCTAGAAAACTAGAAAATACCCTTGGCAGTATGTGAGGAGTGGACTTGCATTTGTGGTCCCAATTTTTCAGTGCTGCTAAGAAGTCCTATAAATCGCTGTCCTCTTTTGTGTTGCACTGCTAGATCTGCTTAGGTAGTTAGTGTTAAACTTTTACTCAGACAGAGTAAAGTCTCTGGATTAAGTATCTGGATTTTGAAGTTTGTTGCCAGATTCTTTAGTATCCATCCTTCTCATCCGATAAAATTGCTCAGCTCTCCCACAGCGATTGAGACATAAAAAACTTCCCTGAATCTAAAACTTTGGTGGGTACCAAAGTCTGAAGGCTACTGGCTTTTCTGAGTATAACATTATTTTGTATGCTGTTGTCAGTGTTTCTTTTTATTATCAGATATGATGTTTTCTTCTTATTTAGCCTGGCAGCCTAATGTTTAAAGTAGGTGAGAATCCGATTTTACTTACAGAACATTTAATTTATTTAAGGTCATTTGAAATGACTTGTTTAATGAACATATTGCAACTTAGTTGATGACCTCATCCTCTCTCTGTGCAATTACAGTTCTGCAAAACAGAGAGGGCCATATGTATCCAGGGGGGAAAACTGAATCACTTAAGCAGAAAATAAAGTCTGTCAAAACACTATATAAATGCTGCACATAACTCTTTTTTTAACTGAGCCTGGTAAATTGAGATATTTCTAGTGTATTCTGAAAGTCCCTGGACCAAGTCATAACATTATCTGCCACTCCTCAAGGTAAAAACAAGTCACAAATCAAACAACTAATCCTTTTAAGGAGCAGCGAATATGTGTACAGTGGTGATTATTTTAGAGCTCCTTCGTTCAACTAATCTCATTAATTTAGTTGATCGAGTATTTAAGACATTTTCTGCATTGAGAACCTCTCTGCCACCCTCCTCACAGAGATGGAACCTAATGTGCTAAAGTATAGGCTGACATAAAAAGGGTTTGAAGTGTACTGTGCTGATCAGAGGTGTGCCTGTATCCAAGAGCAGCTCTTGTAGTACACTTGGCTTAGCACATGCAAAAGACCTTCAATATTTCTATTTTGCAATGAGAGCTTTAAAAACATCCTCTCATAGGAAAAAGAAAGGGGAAGAGGGGGAAGAGGCTTATTCACTTAGTGGAATAAGTGGAAACCACTTATTTGGTGGAAACCACCTTTGGTTTGGTGCTCTGTAGTGGCTCTCTAAACTGCTATGGATTTTAACATTTACTCTAGCACAGCTGGGCATTTTTTTCCTGACATTTTTCATTCAGATATAAATAGAGCAATATTACCAAGAATATTTTTAAAGAAATAACCACTGAAGCCATAAAAAACATCTAGAATGACTGGTATAATTTTTATGTTCCTCTTCTGAGTGAACACGGGGCTATCTAGGAACTGTAAACTTAAGGAAAGAAACAGAAAGGTGTATGCCAAATACAGTAGGTGAGCTCTTTAGTGTAGCTTATTCAGAGATTCTTATTGGTAATGCAGCATTATTTCTGTCAAAAATGAAATGCTTTGGAAAATATGCACTGAAAAAAAAAAATGGTCCAGGGAAGAACATTTTGACCACTTTTAGGAGATTGTACAGTGTCAATTTTTTTTTTATTTATAACAAATCAAAGAAATTTGAACTCTGTATGAGATGTATTGCAACTATGAAAAAAAAAAAAAGGAAAAATAATTTATTCAGTTGAAATAGAAAAAAAAAAAAAGGCAGCCTGAAGTTTCCTATGCCAGGTCTGTTTAGTGACAATTTTCTAAATCTGTAAATACGTTTGATTGATGGCTTTAAAGAGAGAGAAGATTCTTGAATGTCAACTCACAAATGCAAGTGGGTTAAAATCTCCCAAGCCATCTGCTTACTGTAGTAGGGATGGCTTGAACCTAGCGTGGAAACCATGTTCCACGTGCTCTTCAGAGAGGTGCCTCAGTACTGAAGCTAGTTGTGCCTTTCTGTGAAAGCTGGCTGTATTTTCCCAAGCTGTAGATATTAATGGTGTCAGACTAATTATGCTTTTTCAAAGCCTAAGACTCTCAGTTACCTGAAGTGTAGGTTGCTGTTCATTTGCTGGCTGCTGACAACTTGTCAGTTCAAGTTGACCTCTGTATATTTTAAATTGGGTATGACCTTTGAAACAAAAATGAACATGTCAGATGAGCTGTTACCATATCTCTCATGTCACCACAGAGTGCCGTGCCATAGGTGTCACTGGGAGCTGGACGGTGATGGTGGAACAAAGCTGGGAAATTGCATTATTTTAAAGAACATCTTAGTAGGTGGAAAAAATCTTGGTGGTGACAAAGCGTCAAGGAAGCAGAGCCCATTCACTACCTCTTCTTTCTATGTTGGAAATTGGATTAAAAAGGACTAGTTGCACTGTGCTGAGTTGCTGAGCAATGAGCATTGCACCGTGCTTTGAATATAACAACCACCAAATATAGCCACCATCTAGTGGCCAGATTTCATTTTTCTCCAGAGATTTTGATCTATTTCCTCTAAAAGCAAATTTTTTTGTGTCACATCTATGCGTTTCCCATCACTTTTTGAGTAGAAGAAGAAATCCAGTCTGCCAAATTAATTAGCTAGAATTCTCCTATGTAGGAGATTCCATGTAGGAGTATGTAGACCTTAAGAGGAGTGTTTGTCACCAAATGAACGTGTCTGTGCTAGTTCAAAATGCCCTTCAAGCTATGTCTGAAATATTTCTCTGTTCAGATGAGTTACTCCTTCTCGTGGGTGGAATGAAGAATC
The DNA here is from genome assembly GCA_004320125.1 of Scolopax mira. Taxonomy (NCBI): domain Eukaryota; kingdom Metazoa; phylum Chordata; class Aves; order Charadriiformes; family Scolopacidae; genus Scolopax; species Scolopax mira. The sequence continues at coordinate 8,171 of BJBW01008215.1, forward strand.
TTGTCCTTCATCTTAATTTGTATACATTAGGTTCATGACAGAGTAACTTAGTCATATAAAAGAATGCAGATATCACCTCCCTTCTACGCCACACAAAGCTGTTGTGAGCCAAGGAGTTGTACAGCTAGCAGACTAGTAAAACCAGGCCTGTGGTGTATACCAAAAGAATCAGGTTGCAAACTCTGCACAGTCAAGTTACAAATTTAATTTGGCTATTTGTATGGGTTCGTAATCATACATGTACAAGTTCACATTGAAGTTTGACTTAATTACATCTCTCTACTCATCCATCTAAATGAACAATGCTTTGCTGAATGTAGCTTTGTTTTAATAAATACCCTCCCATTATGTAGCAACTGAATGTTCTTATTTTACCTTGGCTTTTGTGTGTCAAAGAGACACTCTGAAAACTAAATATATCCAGTATTAATTAAACTATGTAACAGGACAATTCTTTATAGTTTTATAATGAGATTTGTCTGCACATGAAAAAACCTCAGCCATTCAACATTTTTACTTCAATTTTAGATCTATCTTTACATCTGTAAGAGTGACTAACAACTCGCTTCTATGTTTTACAACCTGGTACATGTGAAATATGAGCTTTTGTGAAACTGAGTTTTAGAAATACTCAGAAAATTAGAAGAAACAATGCATAGGGAAAAAGGAAATGGGCAACAAAACATGGAGAAATGATAAAGATTTTTGGCATCTAATGAAAAACACAAGATAAACACCAGTGAAATAAAAATCTGAACATGAAAGTCTTGTTGAATCCTAAAAAGGACATGTGGCATGTTAGATCATAATTTTCTCTCAGTTATGTCTCTCTCCTGATTAATTCCCCCTACATATACCATATTTGATGTACTCTGTGCTCATCTTCCTTTCTAGGAAGATGAGCCCGTGTGAGCTAGCAAACTCACTGTGGCTTCCATTAAGGCCATGAGGTGGGGGTACCCATGTTTCATGCCATGAGCAGTTCTCAGAGGGTTACCATCAGCCCTAGCTACAGCAGTGTGGTACAGCCCTCTCTTGGCACACACACTCGCCAGCACACGTATGGGCACCGTGCTGTCCTCATGCCATGACACTGTCTCTGCCCTGTGTGGACATGCCCACCATCTTGAATGATCTCGGCTGGTTGCTCTGATGCAGAACTGCAAAATTCGGAGACTTCCTTTGCTCTTGAATGTCTGCAGTGACCGTGGAATGGTTTTACCTCTACCCTGGATTCAGCAGAAGGCCACCAAACCTGAAGGTGTTGTGAACTAACTGCTCTGAACTCAAGGCACCAGAATTTTCCCTTTGAGCTTCTTGGAGAAGTCACAGGTTTATTTCATCTGTCATACAGGTACCCTGTTGTACATAACACCTGTCTTTATTCCTTGAACAAAGCAGTTTACTCACTCTTTCAGTCCAGGGGTGAGGTCAGAGACAGCCTGGCAAATTGTGCTGAGGTTGTTCGAGGGGGACAACCCCTTCAAGTTGTCCCATGTGTCCTGTCCCTGCTGCAGCTGGCCTGGCAGGGTGGAGCACCTGCACGTGTCTCAGCACAAGGTCTGCTGTCTCAGCACAAACCGGCTTTCATCAGCACTTTAAAGAAAATTGCTAGACTTTGAGTCTGAGGTACGTACGCACAGCCCCAGACGGCTGCTTTTCCGCAGGGATGTCTTTCCCTGTAAAACAAGTGGTAGCAAATTATGGAGGGCCTAGAAGCAGAAGAAAAAAAATAGTGTCTTAAACCACCAGTCATTTCTGTCATGAGTATCCAAAGACTTTTTTTTCCATGACATTGCAGAAATCAGTCCTTATCCCCATTTAAATAACTACAACAGAAGGCTGTTAACAAACATTCTCAGCTGAAAGAAAAAAACATGTGGTATGCAAGCATCGAAGATTACAAATAAATATTTTGCAAAACTCCCTGTAATTATGCAATGCAAATTTTATGCAATTTAGGAGTGGCGCCACCTAAACGGCAACATAACTTATGCACACATGCAGAAAAGAGTCTTTTCAAACAAACAATTGCCACCGTCCTGGAATAGGTTGAGTCTTCCATTACAAGTTAATTTATGCAAGTAAAATGAATTCTTTAATATTGGGAGTAGTCTCCTTTTTTACTAGTAACTACTAGTAAAATAATTCTGCTATTCAGTGTCAAAGCAGTGAAGTGTCACTATAGGAGAAGGTAGAATTACTGCCAGTACGAACACCCTGTGTAGCAACATGACAGCAGTTCTGTTGCAGCTTTCCTTATGGCAAGGTAAGAAAACCAAAGTTAGATGGCTCAGATATTATCAAAGATGGTTGATAACTAGAATTTGTTAATTTCTCACTTTAAACTCAAGCAGTAAGTTTTGTAGTAGCAAAAATTCCACTACTCATAGAATCACAGAATCTTCTAAGTTGGAAGGGACCTTAAGTCCAACCACCAACCCAACCAAGCTACGACTAAACTCTTTCCCTAAGCACCTGTCTTCTAAATACCTCCAGGGATGGCAACTCCACCTCTTCCCTGGGTAGCCTGATCCAATGCTTGACAACCTTTTCTGTGAGGAAATTTTTTCCTAGTAGCCAATCTAAGAATTTATTTTCTCCCAGTTACTGTCTCTTCTGTTTCCTGATTTGTGGGACTGGCCCTGTGGCACAGAAGCTGTGCACTTCTCTGCACACCCAGAGGGAGGAGAGCTGTTCCAGCCACAGCAGTTACTGCTCCTGTGCCGTGATGCGTGTTCTTTACGTGGCTTCTCTGGGGAGCCCAACCGAAGTTACAGCACTGTGGTTGAGCACAGCTGCCTTGTAGGAGGGGAGGGGGATCCGAGATTATTACCTCAAACCTCCCTTACCTAGTTGGTGCAAGAGCTGGCTTCTGACTGCCTGCGTTTTGAAAACTTCCAGGAAGTCCATGAAAGGGGTATCTGATATGTCGGTATATGATATGCAGTATAGGATACTGCTGCTGCAGGAATGGCTGCGGAAGAACCAGCAGGTGTTGCAACTTCCTAAGCAGTAATAATAGATGGGTTGATACCAGCTACTTCCTTACTTTGCCTTTTCCTGCTTTGTCATAAGGGTGTCTGTCTGGCAGGGCTAGAAAAGGGAAGTCATGCTTAAGTTTTGAAAGATTTGCCATTGTAAGCATCTGGGAAGGAAATTAGTACTAATTATTGTCAGAGGCGGGCTATTGCTCTACAGGCTCCATTGGGCAGTGAAACAGGCTGATTGACAAACTGTGGGTCTGAGTTCCACTACAGGAAAGGGGGAGTAGTGAGTTTGAAAGGTAAGAGTGTCAGTTGGCCTTTAGTATTTCTCCTGGTCATCTGTGAAACCCTTAGGTACATGCCTGTCAATAGAGCTGTATCATTCATGAATCTAAGTCTAGGTGACTCTAAAAAGTATAGCAGGCTTGAAGAAAAAAATGCTAATGGTCAGAATAAGCAACATTGATTCTGAGAAAACAGATGCCTTCATGCAGGATCTTTCTAGATGAGTCCTCAAATTCATGACTGCTTGTGCCAAAATTGACTCTACAGTCTGTTCAGCCTGGTCTTTAAGTAGGATCCCTAGATCCAAAGTTTTCCTTCCATTGAGTTCCTCTAGTAAAGATCCAAACTCTTGTCATTGTGTGAATTAATAGATACACTCTTTGAATCAGAGAACCTTACACAAAAATGTTTAATTGGTGTGTGACATTGATCCATGTGTCTTCTCCGTGGAGAAGAGAGTCCTCTAGAATAAAAGACAGTTTGAATTCCCTTTTATCATATATATATGAAAGAAAACCAACCAAACAACAAAAAAACCCAACCCCATCATACCATATAAAATGTGTTTACCTGAATTTCTCACCTTATTACGAATGTATATTTCATAGGATAAGGAATTATGTGTTTCTTCCTTGTTTGTCTTGCTCTGTCCCTGTGTGCACAGAACTCATATTTCCAGTAAAGCATCATGACTTCTCTTTGACAGGCATGAAGGTGTGTGTTTGCAAAGGCTCAGAGTGATGGCGACATCGTAATGTGGCCACCTCCCACGTGCCTTCTACAGAACTTCCATGCCAGTCACCTAACCTGGCGCAGGGTGATGGTTGCCCTCATATCGTGTTTTTGTTTGGATTTTTTTTTTCCCCTACGGTCCCTCCTTGCTATTTAATATGTCCTTCTACAATTAACATTTTGCCATCACTTAACAATGTTAAGCCATACCATCTCCCAGTCTTGGTTAAAAAAAATAGAGCGAGCCCTCAGAACTGATAGCTCTGCCCCCATTTTCTAGATGGACCTCTAAACTAAATGTATAAGGCTTCAACTATCTGTAAGGCTGACCAGCTACTCTTAAAAGCCTTCCTAATCTGTCTCTGCCTTCATGCTTAGATAACCAGTCCCCATCCTGTTCACGCGGTGAATTAATTTATTGTCTTCATTTTGTCCATTTTTATCACAAATACTTCCCTTAGGTTTTTGCCTTTGGAGTTTTTGTTGCTTCGTTGGTTTTCTGGAATATTACATCGAGCTTGTTTTAAATTGCAAATTACGTGCCTATGTAGCATGCCTCGATAAAACATATGTGAAGTGCTGCTCAGAGCAGCTCTTGTCAATTGGCATTCAATGTTTCTGATGAGACCGCTGCACCTAGCTTCCCCAAAAGCACTGTCTAAGGTCATCACCTCGGTCCTGTCTCCATTTTAAGACAAGGAATCTTCCCTCCCCTCTCTCAGATTAACCCTTACTTTAACTGCACAGCAGGGAGTCCTAGCTAGTGTATCTCTCTCCCCCCTCTTCTGCACAAATGTTGACTTTCTGCCACCAAGGCTTACCCCAAGAATGGTTTTTCTTGGTAACATGTGTCAAATGTCTAATAGTGTAACAAGCTGAATACAATTTTACCAATGCAGTACCAAAGATCATCAATGAAAGTCCCCATCAAGAAGCAAGTGCCACTGGAGATCATTTGTCAAACAGTGTGACTAACCACAATTTATGACCCCATCTCATCTCATCAGGCTCCCGTTTATCTAATGTGTCACCCTTATGTCACCCACCACACAGTCTTATGTTTCAGCCCAGCTGTCCGTGTTTTAACATTTAAAGGCTTTGCGTCTGCGGTGCCTGATACTGTAGTACTGAAGGTCACTAAGCTGACTTTACTATTAGGTGGGTTTCATTTTTATATACCAAACGTGATGAGGAAGAGTCATAGGGAAGTCTGTTGACAAGATCAGCTTTAAATGTTGCATGTATTAAGTGATTCTGATTTCAGTTGGTCGTCTCAGCACAAGCGGGACTGGGAATAGCATTAGGATATATAGAGTGACAGATTTTGCAGTGACAGATATACTCTTGGAGCCCAGTATTGTCCTTCACGTGAATGCACAGGGAGGATAGCCACATATTCACCTGGAGGTGGTCCTACAGCGGTGTCTAGAGTGCCCACTGACAGCAGCCACACAGTAACCTTCTCTGAGTGGATTAGTAGAAATAAGGAGCTCTTAAAGTGCCATTTTATATTAATTGAAAACTTTCCTTCTCTTTTTTTTTTTTTGGTAGGTAACGTCCCCAATATTAATTATTAAAATGTTAACTTTTTAATCACCTGAATGAACACTGTGCTCGGGTACAACAAAAGTCACATGTGGCACGTGAAATGGTCTGCAACTGTCAGTGTTCTTTTGTAAAATTTAAATGAAGCAGGCTTGTTGGTTAAAACCATCACAAGAAAATAAAACCATTTTTTTTGTTGTTTCCTCAGATGCCTTTTGACTTAGAAGACTGCAATTGTTGCAGCCAATAAATGTGATCAAATGCCATGGGTTATTGAAATAACATGGAGAATATATCATTTTCTGACAAAAGTATTTTAGAAAGAATGATTTTCTTCATACAGGTAACAAATACAAGATGACATGAGCCTGACCGTACGCATATGTCAGTAATGTTTCACATCTACTTGACTTTTTACATATAATTTCTTATGGCCCGTAGTAAGATATAAACCAAACTGACATGTACTCAAGAAAACGAAGGACACATGATCCCATAACTGAATATGAGAGAGAGAAAACCTTTCAGACAATATGAATTAAGGAAGCAGACGGTTCATTTTGAAGAAATTACTACACCTACTACTCAGTTGTGTGATCCAGACTAAGAAATATTAATTTAAAAAAAAAAACCTCTGGGCCGAGGGCACGAAAACTTTATGCTATAAAAATCCTACAAGATCCTATTAAAATCCTAAAGGTCTGCTTTTCTGAGGGGGGGGGGGGGGGGGGGGGGGAGAAAGGAGCTGTAATCAAGTCCTGCCATGGAGGCCACTTGTGAGGGATTGTCTGATCTTTCCTTAATGTTTCTAAGGGCTGAATAAGTGGGTGGGTTTCTAAGCCCACCATGTCTATAGAAAGCTACCTGTCTGCAGCTGGGTTGACTGCAAATTGAGATGTGAAAGTGAAAGAAAGAAGTCCAAGACCCACCTAAATTTTGAGACAAACACATTTTCCTGGGTACAGTTGCCCGAGTGCTGGGGAAGCTCTCTTTCTGTGCGTGTCTGCTTCTACCCTGCCAGGGCTGAGTGCCTAGAAACATTCCCTAAAAGGGAAGCGTGGTATTCCCCAGTTCATCTTCCCTGAGATGGCTCCATAGCTATGCTTTGAGCACACTGAGGGCAATGAATCAACGTGACACACAGCAGCCTTGGGTGCCTCCATTTAAAAATGCAGCCAGCGAGGGAGGCGGTAGGGATGTTTGTTACTTATTTAATCGCCTCGTGTTTAGAGTACTCTCCCAGGAGATGGAAGATTTGGGTGCTGGGTCCTCCTACGCCGTCGGGGCTTTGGTGTCGACATTCCCCTCATTCCAGAGGAGAGGTCAGGAAAGGAGGCTGTTGACCGTGCTGCGATAAGGAAGCGACGTGGTGGGATGGGAGCAAGAATCATTAAGCTTCGGTTGTGAAACACGAATCCCTATCTAAAGCAGCTTCCCACCTGTTCAAAAGTAGCTTCCCTGTCCATAGTAGGGGTAGGATATTAGGCACGTGCCTCTTAGCAAGTCTTAGGATGCTGGATGTCGTAGATCCCAGATTGCAAAAAAGAAGAAAAAAATGTGAATTTTGTACTAATCCCATCAGTTTTGCCTCCTAGTTTTATCTGTGGATTATAGGATCCTGATGGAGAGCAACCTTGTTTATCCATGTAGACCATCAAATGAAGGGTTCATTGGATAACAAAGCAATTGTCTGTCAATATTTAATTAAGGAAGGCTGCATGCATGTACACGACTGCACGTACAGGAAACTTGTCTGGGAGGTTTGATAGGCTCTCATCACGGACAAGGAGCATGTGCTGGAACAGAAAGCAAGAAATGATTGAGAACACAAATGGAAGACAAGAATGTGGCTTTTTACTGTGCAGGAAGTTTTGTCATTTGAAAAAATATATTCAAAACAAAAATGGAAAAAAAAGAATTGAATTTTTTGCAAAACTGACAATTACTTTGCAATCCAAAATAAATCTCCCTGTATCTGAGTGTTTCACGCTTGTGATGCAAAAAAGTAAAAATGTTTGACCTGAAATAGTTTCAAATAATCATTATGTCAAGTCTAAAACAGTCTAAAACTTTATTCAGTGGAGATAGTGATGTGTTGTGATGCTCCTTTAAATGAGTTGCCTTTCTGATGACAGAAGTACTTGGGGGAAAAGTTCTGGAACTTTCTACTGTTTGATAAATGGTGGGTAATGCCTATTGGAAGGACTTGATTGCTGATTAGGGATTGCTGAGCCCTAAATTACCTTTGGCCACATAGGAAAAAACCTTATTGCCTCTGAGGAAGGCTGTGTGAAATATATGATCAAGGCACAAGTGTGGTCAAGAAAGTAAATAAAACATGAAGATGGCTAAGGTTAAACGTAAGGCACTTGAACCAGGTTCTTGGAGAATCCATAATTCCTGTGGAATTCAGCTGTGGTTACATGGACTCATGAAGAGTTTGTATTCGGAATGTAGCACCTGACTCTTAGAAGGTATATAAACAGGCATCTACTGTAAGGAAGGAACCGGAAGGTGAGGGACCTTTAAGATATATAAATGATGGAATATGGAATTGTGTTTTGTACCGCAACAAAAACTACATTCACATCATTTTAGTTTCACTTTAGATTTTCTAAAAGGCAACAGTTGCTCTCTTCCCCAAGTTACAACTTTGGTTAGTTTTTGGTTTTGTTCCCTTGGGGAATAGCCAACGTAAGATTTTGCAGGTGCAGAAGCACGGTTTGAAAGGTTACTGGTGACACAGTATTTGTCAAACTCAGATTTAAAAGGTACCCTATTTAAAAACCTTGAATGGTGACAGTTTTGTTTCGGGTGACTGAACTATGTATTGCAAAGCAAAAAGGCCTAAGTAAAAGTGCTCCAAAACGGGTTTTATAAACGTGAATTCAGAGAAACTCTTCTCTGAGGTTAATTGTAGAAGCTCTGTGTTTGTAGCGTTCACAGCACTTTTTGAAGCCGTGCTTTCTCCTGGCCAGTAGAGCAGGTTACATGTTTGGGAAAAGAAAACCGAGAACTCCTGACTTGTACTTCCCCAGCTGTAACCAACGCAGCCACAGCATAATTAAAGCCCTAAAGAAATGATGCACTTAATTAAAGACAAAAAACAAGCCTATTGAAAATGGAGGGAAATAATGAGCTATTTCTTGTTGCACGCGGTCTTTGTATACGATAAAACATGTGCTAAAGCGTGTTGTGGTTGGCTGGCGTTTTGTTTGCTCTTCCCAAACCTGGGAAGCCCAGGAATGGCGTGAGCAGGAGCAGGGTTTGCACCCAGCAGGCAGGCTGCAGGTCAGAAAGGCGCCATCACTTTACTGATTTAAGAGATGGGTGAAACGAAGCTCAACTGAGCCTGTGTCACTCTCTCTTTTGGGCCGGCGCAGTTGTTCCTGCGGCCAGTCAGCGAGCCATTTTGGGGAACTGATCTAGCAGAAGAAAACAACCAGGTCGGGGGCGGGGAGGGGGGGGGGTGGCTGAGGCTGTATTTCAGGTGGATCTCTTCTCCGGCACTGCTGGCGAGGGGACGGCACAAACAGGGGTAGCCTTGCTGAGGGACCAAGCAGCCGGGGGCAGAGGTTGTGCAAGGCCTTGCCAAATGTTTAAGAACCAAACCCTGAAATATTTGTTCAAAGGTGACGAGCAATTAAGGGGAAATAGGCTAAACTTCCTGGAAAAAATATATATAGCTAGGCCTTATACTATTTAAGATATTTAAGATTCGTTGCCCAACTTGCGACCAACAACATAAGCAACAGGAAGGGATAAAAAAAGAAAATTTTAGCTCTTGAGACTCGTAAACAAATGTCATCGTGCAGCCTCTGACGACTTCTCTTTCTGTGCACTGCCACCGTCAATAAGACTAGCAAGAAAATGCTTGCAGCCCTGGAAGTGTGACAGCTAAATGATCACTGCAGACTAGCAACAGGAGCTCCAAAATTTAAGACTGTGGGCTCTTTGTTAAGGCAGCGTGTCAGAAACAATGCCGTACAGGTACCGCGCCATGGGAGATGATTAGATGGTATTACCTAAGTGAAAAAAGCCAAGTCTCCTATCTGCTTCTTTTTGTGCTGTACCAGTGCAGGTGTGACAGCTGTTGGACCTTGGGTTAATGTGCTGAATTCTCTGCTGAATTCTCTTTGCACAAAATTCATCTGGGCTCCAGTCCATGGGATTTGAAGGCAGAAAAAGAAGGAACGGTGAAACCAAGAAATGTGCTTTCTTAATTTCTTCTGAAATGACAGTTCCTTACCACATTATAAGGAATACTAATATCATCAAGTCAAGAGGTCTTTCTAAATTGTGGTCCTGATAAAATCATTAGCGTTTTCTGCTGAGGAATTAGTGTTTTTAATTCCACTCTTAAGCTCAATATACTTTATATAGAGCTTGTGCTGCAAAAGGAACATGGAACTCCATCCTGTCTGGTTTCCAGCAACACCATATGTACGAGAGAATCCTAATTTGTATGGCTCTGCTTCAGATTATGTCAGTATTTAAATGATAAATCCCTGTCTCAGGAGTGGATTGCTCATTGGTGTTTTTTTTTTAATTTTTATTTTAAAAAAAGTGAGGAAAGGGAGGAGCCATTAAAAGTGTGTGCAATAATTTAATGGATGATGCTACTTTGTCACCCTCTCCTGATTTGAGGTGAATTGGACAAAAAGTAAAATTTCCTTGCAGCACTTTCTTTTTGGAAAGTATCTGTCAGGGAAGCTATTCAATTGAGTTAAATGAAACAGAGAAAGAACTTTAAAACATATTGCAATACAAATGTATTTTTAAAAAGAATGCTGCATTGAAGCAAATATGTTCAAATAATAAATGAATGAAATAATATTTTTTTTTAAGAATAAACGAAATGAAAATTATCTGAACACAGGTAGTGCAGCATCTGTCAAAACCACAGCGTTAAAAGCTGTAAAGTTGTATGAAAAAAAGCTTGACTGTATATTGGAAGAGAAGGACAGAGGAATTGGCCTAGCACTCTCACACAGCATTGCAACAGAAAACTTTTTGTAAAAAAAAAAAAAACCAACCCAAACTCCTACTGTTATCTTTCTCACACGTAGCCCTCAGTCTAAGCAGAGATAATTTCTGCTCTTATCCCCAGAAAAGTAATTTGCAAGCCATTTCTGATCTCATTATGTTATCTGCCTAGTTTCTTGTCTTTTGCACAATAAATTGTCTTTTGCGCAGCTAATTCTTTGGGAATGTTAATTTTAAAAATCACTTCGTATATTGCAGCATAAAAGGCAAAAACATTAAACCCAATACAATCTATGAGCAAATATTGATCGAATTGCAACATCTCCTGCACAGAAGCTACAGTGAAACGAGGCAGCGTGGGCAGGTTGTCCCGAGCTCCACAAAAACTGGTGTTTTACTTGAAGTCCAGGTTTTTGTAGTGACGTTCTCATTGGATAATCTCAGTTTTAAAAAGATTCGTGCTCTGCTGTGGGGAAAATTGAATTAAGGGGTCGTAAACGCTACGGCTCCGTGTGACTGAAGAGCAGTAGCCACAACTCGGATTTGGGGCTCATGGTTTTTAGATACTTGGGGCCGTTAGGCCTGTGCTGCTCTCCTCAGCTTTTCCGACCGACCGAGCTCCACCGGGGGGAGTGGGGGTGTGGAGAAACCTCACCGGGACGCCGCCACCATTTACGGTGCGGGCATCCAAAACGTGGGGCGGGCTCCCCTGCTCGCCCTTTGCTGGCTGAAATGCATGTGGACGGACCCTCACCCTCACCCCCAGGACTTCCCAAGGTGGCTTTTTTTCCACCTCGTGGTGATGATGCCCAAAGCTTCGTCCTTCCCCTCCCTTTTCCCCGGCTCGGCGGAGCGGAGCGACAGAGGGACAAGCTCTCTCCCCACCCCGTTCAGCTGCCGTGCCAAAATTCACTGCGGGCTCCCCCCCCCCCGCTTCTTTAATCACCGGAGAAACATCTAAAAAAAAAATTAACCACCCCGTTTAATTCAGATGCTGAACACCTTCACCTCCCCCGGCTAAACCCCAGCCGGGAGGGGAACATTTGCAACTTTAAAGTGCCGTTTGGTGCTGGGGGGGGTCAGCTGTCGCTTGGAGCTCTGCAACCGGTCAGACGTTTCCTGCAAAACCCCTGGAAAGCGGTGGGCTCTCCGGTAACTCCCACCCATGTCCCCCCGCACCCCGGGAGGAGCCCCGCGGCCGGCCTAGGCACCCCGCGGCGGGCTGCCGCTCCCCGCCAGCAACCAGGGGCTCCCCCCATGTTTCTCCCCCCCCCTCCAGGGCCGGAGGGGGGATCTCGGGGTCTTCCGGGCAGAGCAGCCCGGGGCGGGGGGCTCGGCGGGGCCGGGCCGCTCCCCCTCGGACCGAGGCCAGCCCGCTGCTGTCCCGCCAAGATGGAGGCGGCGGGTGTAAATACGGCGGGGCAGGCCAGGGCCGGGGAGGCGAGTGAGGGGGGTCGTGGGTAGCGGTGGCGGCGGGCGGGC
>BJBW01008215.1:31603-48871 GCA_004320125.1 Scolopax mira
GGCTTTGAGCAACCTGCTCTGGTGGGAGGTGTCCCTGCTTATGGCAGGGGTGGTGGAACTAGATAATCTTTAAGGTCCCTTCCAACCCAAATCATTCTATGGTGCTTGGCTTTTCTGATGTAATTTTCTCTTGTAATGTACCTTGGACTATAAGTTGGGGTGGGATGGAGGGTGTCCACTGAGGGTGGTAGGTTAAGTTCACTCTGGAAGACCTTCCTGTAGTGGGGTGGAGATGCTCCCCTCCGTTCTTCCCCAGCACCCTTTCTCCTCTCACCTGTCACTTCTTGTGGCCCAGGAGGTGGGCAAGCAGCAGGTAGCACTGTCAGGAGCTGTGTTCTGGCCAGGGGAGCTGCTGGGGAAAGTCCTCATGTCCCCTGCAGGCTGGGGGTGTGCCAAGGGTGCTGGGGAGCCCTGGGGTCTGCCAAACTGCTGGAGGTGGCCTTGGGCTGCTGAGGCTGCTGCTCTGGACAGACAGGAGGGCAGGCATGCCTGGGTACGTGCACACTTGTGATCACAAAGCCTGTTTCTGTAGGAAATCAGGTTAGTAATTTTTTTTTTTTTTAATCGGACTAAATGGAAAAGCCTTTATTGAAAGGCGTTCTGTTAAATGGGTTTTTTGGGGTTTTTTTCTTTCTCTATTCAAACCAGACAGCTGAGTTCTTTGCCCAAATATGTATTTGCTATTGAGTACCGTGAACCCTTTGTAATAAAGGTCTGTCTTAATATTTCATGTAGAATTTCCAAACTGTGCTGTTCTGAATTTTGTGTGGAAGAATTGTCTAGTTTTTGAAGTCTTCTCTGGTATCACTTACCTAGGGCAGACAGTGGAACTGTTTTGAAATGAGGTGGGGCTTCTTGATACTTGCATCGTTAACATTTGCAGTAAATGTGATCTTTCTGGATGTGAATACCTAAATGAGGGAGCAGAGTATGTGGCTTCAGCCCATGCAGGAGTGGACCTGTGTGTGTGCCTTCACGTAGAAGGTGTGGTGTACTGCTTTGACCACCCAGGCACACCAGGAGCATCGGATTCCTGCAAGCGTGCTGTTGCTGGATTATGTTGGAATAAAGTTTCTTATAGTGCCCAAGTAGGATGAGAAGAGTGGGAGGCTTTTTCCCCCTCAGTTTCTCTCACTTGATAAAAATAGGATTAAAATAAAAGAAGAGAAACGGTTCAATCTCGTAAGACTGCTGTTCCACAATAGTATAATCCAGTGGAAATAGGCACAGCCTTGGTCTTGTCCTTGCCCTTGTCCTACCCCTGACTCTAATTAAAAGCGAAGACTGGCTTTCTGATGGTTTACTTGCTGGAGGTTGAGGCAAGTGGCAGTGCTGGCTCAAAGAGAGGAGTGGCTTGTGGTCAGAGCAGGTGGCCTCTGGCAGCACCAGCCTAGGCTGGCCAACACTGGCAGGAGCTACACCCTGGGAAGGACATCTGACTCCTCAGAAACAGCTTGTGGACTGACAGCCCCTTTACACTGGCAAACAATGAAGTTTCCCAGGGACTGGAATCCCACCGATTTGAGGACACTTGCAGCTTGCAAGGTTGGTTTCTTCATTCCTAGAATTGTTCTTCTTGTAATAGCAGAGCAAGAAGAATGAATGAACTAGCTAAAACTTGAGAGCTCTTCTGTGTTGCAGAGTGGAGTGAGATTATCATGATTGGCTAGTTAGGGGAAAAAAAACCCAAACCACCAAATAAATAAAAAAGCTAAACACTCAAATGGGCTAGTGGGACTGCCCTTTTGAGTTTAGAAGTAGGTCTTAGCCTTTCAGTGAGACATAATAAATGGATGACTGTGAAAAGCCTCAAAGGGGAGGCAGAATAGTTTGTGTTTGATGTGATGGGTTAAACTGGGATTAGGATGCAAAAGAAAATACCTCAAAACAGGAAGTTAAAATGTGGATCTTTGCAGCGTTGTCTTAGACCTCAGAAAGACAAGAATTCATGAATTGTTTAAAAGACATTCAAAAGGACAATTTTTAATAGCTTCCACAGTGAAATAATGATACCCTGGGCAATAGCCTTTCCTGTGAGGAGAAGTTGGTGGTACTACCTGGGCAGATGCTATAAAATTTAATTTTCAGGCATTATGGTAAATGCCTATGGACAGAAGAAAAAACATTAAGGAAACTTTTACAACAGAAAGCAGCCAGGGGTGACTGGAAAATGTGTGTATATTTATATACACACAGAGTTAGCTGTATGTCTGTCATCCTCCAGCCTCTGTTTCCGTTCTGTGTAATGTTGTGTATCACTGAGCCCAACTGGTTTTAATTTACCATGCCTTATGCACACTATTGGCAGCTCTTTGGGGTCCAAATGCATTGAGGTGGGACTAGGACATGAATTGAGGCTGGAGTGTGCTGCTGGGACGTGGCACTTGTGGGCTCTTGAAGGAATCCAGAATGTTACACATAGTGTACAGATAACTTGTGCTGGTGCTGTGAAAGACCCCCTGGATGTCACCAATAACTCCAATCACTCAACAGTTTTGGATCAGAGCAGATGTATTTTTGCTAATTACTGTCACAGTTATTGGAGTGTTTTAAGAATCAAAAGTGATTTTTTGTAAAGCAAACTTCTGCGTGGCCATTCCAGTGAATGCAAGCTGAAGATTAACTTTCATTTAGTTAAATGAGATCTTTTGTTTCATTTGTCTTTATTGTAGAGTTAGGTTTTAGAGCTGTTGCCCTTATTATTGGGAAGCTCTCCATCATGCTGAGCAGGGTGTGAGAAATGGTGATGGAGGTTTAAAACACACAGACATCAAAACTGTCAATAATTTTACATTTCCAACACCTTTTATATTTTCAGTAAGTACTAAGGCTGCTATCCTTTCTTGATTACATGCCTTTCACTGGTTAACAATAAGATCCGGAGATGTGGAACTCAGCAATTCCTCACATGCTTCTTCACTCAAGCAACAATGTTTGTAAATCAGTTCATAGACTAATTTTAAGCCAAAAGTTCAGTTATGTTTCTGTTGTTTGTTCCTTTTTTGGTTTGGAGGGTTCGTTTTTAGCTATGTTGCTTTGATGGAAATGACAAGGTTTTTGAGCCAGTTCACACTTCTGTTTTCTGTTTACCAATGACACTATTTATTATTGGGTTCTTGCTAGTCAGTTTAAATGGCTTTGCATCCTTACAAGCCTTTCCTCTTGCTTTGTCTTTATGATGACTACTGGGATTGCCTTCAGCCACTGTTTTCTTCTTTGTTGTTGTTTTTGTTTTGTTTCTTCTTCACTTGGGAAAACTGAATCTCTTGATAAACTAAACTAAGCGTGATTAGTTGTAATCCAGGCCATAGACCTGCAGGGATTGGAGTTGGAGTCCAAGGCTGAGTTTCAGTACTCCTGTGGCCTGAGGGAAAATGAGACAAAATCCACTAAAAATGTTCAAGGAAATGTGTTTCTTCTGTGAATGCTCTCCGTATTATCATGTGTGGTGCCTCTTCCAGCTGCATTGTTACTTCAATTATTTAGCACCCCAAAATTGACCTAGGAAGATCTATATAGTACTAAAGTGGTACTTCTTCCCCCGAGCTGTGTAAGAAATCTGGCTTCAGGGTCTCATTCCTTCCTTGTGCTGTTCACGTGAATATGGAAGAAAGGGTGTGAAGCCCCTTCTCTTGCCTATGGGTGGAATAGTTTGGGAAGTCACAGACTTTCCCTCTGAACTGACAGAATTTCCTGCTCATTGCAAGAGTATTCCCCACACGGGTGATGATTTGGGTCACATTTAACTTCTGGTTTGTTCCATTTTTGGTAAATGTGTGTAACTGTCTGAGGTGGGTTTGCCTTGTACTTGGTGTCAGTAAATACTATCCAAACTCTTCAAGTGTCTCTTTTAAAAATCTCATTTCAAAAAGTTTAAAAATTAGCTTGAATTAAAATATATGTTGAGAGCAAATGAGATGGGTTTTTTTGTGAGTGTCTACGTGAATGCATGCTCTCCTTAGTATCAAGTCTTGAAATGAATTGAGAAATCATTTGTTAAAGGATTTTCAATTGAAGTAGTAGAGCTTTGTTATTGTTAATGGAAACCATAGAAATGTGGTGAGAGTATTCTGAGTGTTGTCTTTATAGGTTACATGATGCTATGATTAAGTAGGATCCTTCCTAGAAATTTTTGTGGAGTAGTAATTGAGGGTCTTTAGTAATACTCCGTATGTGTATGCATGTAAGTAATGCACTCAAGCCTTTTTCCCATCAAACTGTGGCTGGCTGAAAATCACTGCCATAGAGTGTGTCCTCTTGCCTCCTTAAAGTAAGTTTGCTCTCAGGCCGGAGAGTTGCAGGTGGGTAATTATCCACTTTGCACAAGCTGCTGCTGTAATTGGCAAATTTTGGCAGTCTGCACAGAGCAGTCCCGGGCTGAAAATCTGCTGTCTCTGTGCACATCCTTTGCTCTCCACAGGTGATTTTTGTCTGAGCCAAAGCTGAGATGCATTTTGCATTTGTGTGTGTATAAAAATATATCTTCACCTACTTTCATATTGGGTACAATGTCATGCATAAGTTTTTTTTCTTTTCACGGCTGAACAAAAAGAAACCCATTTAGCAGATACTAGTCAAGGGAACCTAATTGTGCTATGCTTTAGGAAGGTACTGCAAGAATGAACTCCTTAAAGCTCATGCAAAGATTTAATTTGTCTTTGCACTAGCAAAATATTGTTTAAAAAAATACATGTATAGATAGAAGTATGTAAATTAAAATGTGGGTATATATGTGTGTTTATTCTACACACACAGAAAAATCTTGAGGACAGAGATGATGAGAGCAAAGATATGTAATAAAGCCTTCTGGAGTTGACTCTGTTTTCCCTATGTTTCAACTTATCTCCATGGCAGGAGTTAGGTTTTATTTGCCTATTTGGAACCTAACCAACAGCTTATTTAAAAGATGGTTAATTTATCTCTGTTGCTGGAAGACATAATGCTCATCAGTTTATGCTGGTCTTTTAACTGTTCCTAGGAGATATGATTAATGTGGCAGAAAATAACATTCACAGTAGTAATTGAGGGTCTTTAGTAAACTCATTCTTTGCACATTTCCTAATTTTTGTTTGTTTGTAGCAGAAACTGAAAGCCTTTTTACAGAGGATTACATTCCTCTAATCTCTCAGTATTCTCATTACAGCAGCACCATACGAGGAAGCCAGCTTATTAGCTACTTGTTTGCAGACACTACCATTAGCAGGTCCTCAGCACCTCGGGTTACGTTAGAATTGTCTTTAATATTAAATATTTTGTGTAATGTTGTTCAAGTTTTTGTCCATCAAACAGCTCTTTAAGTTGGTGTTGCACTGGTGTGGAGGAAGTGAGTCAAGATGCTGTTCCTGCATTTGCATTTCTCCACTTTCTTTCTTTTTGTCTCTAATAGAAATATTTATCCCTTGAAAGAAGGGATACCTATAGTTTGTTTTCATTATTTTCTCTTTAAATGAACTATGTAGTGAGGCAGTAGGCCCTGTTTTCTCCTGGTAATGATTGGACCATCTCACTTACTACTAAACACATGGCTATTTCTGTGCTTGGGAACTGGAGGGGGTTGTTTTATATTCTAAGTTTGAAAGCGCTTATATTGCAAATACAAATATTTGGATATTGCTTGAAGAAAGCCAAAGCTTATGTGTACTTCTTCAGCAGCTACAGTGATGAGAAAATAAAATGGATGAAAAGGTGGCTAATTTTTTTTCATAGATTTATCTGAAGTATAATTCAGAATTAGTCAATTTACAAGATGTACCCTGTCCAAAAAAGCATTGATGCAATTTAGGTTTTTGCTCTGATTTTGATAAGTTATCGGAGTTTATAGTACTGTCGTGGAACTAGTTTGGGCACAGTATCTCCCAAAGCAGATAATGTAGGTCCTTTTCTGCTTCACCAGCACTGGCACAGCTAATGAATATGCTATTGTGTGAGGTTCTAAACCAGATAATCTTAATTGGGCATTTCCTGAGAGGGAGGGAGGGAGGGATGACTGAAAAAGGAAAGAATTGGAAATAAGGGCATGCATTCCTAATACACAAATTTGGCTCCCATCCAGGAAAATGGGAGAATTTCCTGTTAGTTAACATCTTCCAAGAGCTGAAAGCCTGGAGATACATACCGCATAGCTCGGGGAGGCAGAGGAAGGGGGGAAGGCTGGGAACAGCTCGTGCATGGAAGCCCTGGGGAGCCGATGGCTGTGGGATGTGGTGGAGACCCTGCAGCTGGATCTCAGGGCAGCTGTAGCATCGGCAGACGGTTTCCCTTGCTTGGCCAGGGATTTGGGTTGCCCTGCAGCATTTGCACTGCCCTATTCTGGTGGTGTAAACCAAAGCCTTTTGAGAATTGAGTCAAATGCAATTCAAGCTACACGGATTATGTGTGTATATATGTTATATATATATGTGTGTGTATAACCTAACACTTTCAGTGGTGTGTGTATGCTGCAGATATACGTGGAATATTGTCTTGCTAAACTGGAGGATCTGTGCTATCCATAAACTATGGAGCCTGTCATTTAAATTTGAAGAAAAGATGGCAGATGGAAGTGGATACAGGCAAACTAGCTTTGAAGGAACTGAAGTGGATTTTTTTTTCACCAGTAGATGCACCTCTTCTGTTGGAATAATCTCTTTTGGATCTCCATTTGAAGAGAGAGGTTGCTTATTAAGTGAAATTAAAGTGTAGTGAGTTCTAATTCAGAACTTGAACCTCTTCTGATGCAAGGTTGGAAAAAAGAATGAATAGGGGAAGAGCTGTGTTGAAAAAAGGAAACAACTTGTTAGTACTGCTAGTTGTGTTCTAAATCTCCCTTGCTGACCTGATTTTAATTAAGATAGTAGGTGCATCAGACATCTGTAAATGCTTGTAGGATGCTGTAGCTGTTTAGCTTTGCTTTAGTGTAGTGTGAGGTTTTTGGGGTACATTTGCTAAGCCTTTGAGTGAATTACGATCACAGTTTCTTAGACTATCTACATCAATGTTTGTGGACCTTTGAAGGTCAATATGCTACAGTCACCTTAACTCAGGATAGCCCAGAAGAGTAAAGCTTCTAGGATAGATGTAGTTGGGCAGAAAATTAATAGGAGTAAGGAGGGTGGCTCGCCTCATCTGTCCTAAGTGTTCTATTAAATATCAGTTACGATACAGAAGAGACTTAATTGTTTAGCAGTTGCATTAGAACTTGTAATAGTAAAATAAAATCTTTATTTAAGATCCTCCTACATGCCACAATAGCATGTACTAAAGGAAACTAATTAAAATCAAATAAGCTTCATCTGATTTGACTTTAGCAGCCCAGTGTACATGCACTAAATTAAAGTTAAATCAAGGATGAAGCAATCCTAGCTCTCTGAATATAAGTGCAATGGTGTTTCTTAAACTTCTTAAGTGAAAAGAAAAAAAAAAAAACCAAAAGAAAATTTGATCTCACCCTCTGATTAATGAATGAGGGAAGGGTTTGGTAGTAACTCTCATTTGTGATGAAAAGAAAGAGTTACCTGTATTAATACAGTTTCATGGGGGATAACATGCTGCCAATGTAACAGTAAAGGAGGATGATGAAGTTAAACAAGCAGTTGCAAGGAAGGTCTGCCCACAGTAAACATGGTGCAGTTATGTCAGATTTGAGAGGGAGGGGGAGAAGGGTGAGTGCCTGGAAGAAGAGGCCACCAGTGGAATGGTGCCTTAAGGAGTTTCAGAATTGTTTCTGAAGACACGTTAGTCTATTAGCAGGTAGTAAGAGAACACATTGATCAGGTGGAAACAAATTAAAACGTACTTCTTCTGTTGCTTTGTTGTTTTCCTCTTTCTAGGAAGGGAAGGCTGTTGTCATTCTTTAACTTCTGTGTGATGTGAAATAACTCAATTAGAGATTAATGGCAGCTTGTCCACATTTACCTGAAAAGTCAATAATGTCTAAATCGGGTGGTTTTGGCCCCAAAGGAGTTTAGCTCCATTTCACAGAATTGCCTAGGTTGGAAAGGACCTTTTACGATCATCTAGTCCAACCAATGGAAAAAAAAAACAAACAAAAAAAACCCACCCACCCACCCAAACCCAAAACTACACCAATCCACTACTAATCCATATCCCTGAGCACCATGACCATTTGAGGTAGTCAGAAAAACTGTTTATTTTCCTCTTAATTTCTGTCACATGTAACTAGGATGTTTATGGATTCTCTGGGGTGTTCACTTAATTACCAATTGCCTTAAACTCTTGGCCTTTAAAAAAAGTGTATTTAGGTACTTAAATCATCTCTTAATGAGAGAGGAGAATCTTTGGGTCTGGTTTTGATCTGTTAAATGTGTATGACCTTGGGAACGGGGCCTCGAACCACAGCTTTACACTGGAATACAGAAATCTGGATATAAACTACAGATGTCTAGGTTTACAAGTCGCAGCTGTGCTTATAAATTAACAGCCAATATTTTGAACTGCTAAGAGATTGTTGGTAAACTATGTCTCTTCTGTCTTTTCCCAATCTCTATGAATGAATACCCTCCAGTCAGCCTTTCCAAGTGTTGTATATATTGTGGAAGATACAGAAATCTGATACAAACTTGTTATAACAGTTTCTGGTGAAACTAATTTCCATTTTATTAACCACCACGTTGGTAGCAAATACAAAAAGAAATCCATTTTGCTGCCATGCGCTGCCCTTGAGTTGATCCTGCCAGTTTTAATGCTGTTGTAATTACACTTCCCAAATATCTGTTGCTTTGCTTCTTGCCAGACCCAGGGGCAGGAAAGCAACTTTACAGGGGAAACAAATCCTGCCTTTGTACAGTGCTATGAAATGCACAGAGTAAACAAATGAGGGGATGAGGGATGGGGATAGAGATAGAGTGGGAGTTTGTTTTCCTGCATCACTTTGCTTTTCTTGTGCCAATAGCAGGTTTTTTAAAAAGGAAAGAAAAAAAAAAGGCAAATTGGATTGTAGCAGCGTCCCTTAGGATCATAAATGAAGGGAAGATTGTGTATGTAATTCATAAACATCCTGAACTATACGCCTTCTATTTCAACTTATTAGGGCATGAAGTAGTGCCTGCCAGGTTAATTTCACACTGGGGAATTTGGCATTTATGCAGCTCTTCATTTCCTCCTCTATACAAAGCTGAGATAATAAGAGAATAAGGGTATTTGAATATTTGATTCCAAATAATTCATTTTAAAGACAAGTATTTTAGAAGTAGCCACAGGACAGTCATAGTTGGGGATTTTTAAATTGAATTTAGAAAGAAACATAAGAATGTGAAGTACAGGATTCTGTTTGCTAGACAAAAAGTATATATCCTAGCAGTGACAAATAAACAAAGTCTCCTCTTTTATAGATGAAATTATTGTCTTGAGTTCAGGATGTGGTGGGCAAACAATAAAAAAAGAAAAACCACTTGCAGATACCAAGCTTCTATGCTTTCCACATCTGCCAAAGGAAGAATGGAATTTGTTAGTATGGAACAATGGTCAGTCCTCTGTATTTTTGTGGTTTTAGTGGTTAAGATGGTTTTAATGGTTAACTGGAGTTCAAGGATTGTTCCAGCCTAGTGCTTGCTTTTTGCTTCTGTGTTGTGATATCCGAGCATGAGCAGAGGGAATCATCTCTTGGCTCTAAATAGGAGAGAGATCAGATTTTTTTATTTAAAAAAAGCCTCAAAATTCATATGATTTGCGTATTTAAAAGACACAAAACTTCTTATTCTCTGCTAACTCCAGTATTACTTGAAACTCAGTCACAGATGGTGACTGATGTTATGATTTGGGAGAGCTGGATTCAACTGGTCTAGGAAGGCAGTTAAGATAGATTCTTAAAGTTTTCCTTTAGTCTTGAGAAATTCTGTTTCATGTGGATATTTGTATAGTATATCTCTTAAAACACATAAATAATCAGTAAAAATTGGTTTGTGTTTTTTTTTAGTTTTGAGGTTGGAATGGCTGGGAATTGTGTATGTTAAGGAAATAGTTGGATTGAGAAGAATTGGAATTTGAAGAAATTGGTTTTGATGGGAGTTCAGTCAAGTATTTTTCCTACTGCTTTTAAAGACCAGGCTATGGAGTTCTATTTGTTTAGGAGGGCCAGTCACAGCTTTATATAGGCTCCTTAAAGCCATGTTGTATAAGCTCACCTGTCATCAATTTCTTTGGTTAAAGAAAAAAACCCAAAACCCACCACAAAACCACGCCAAACCCAACCAAACAAAAACATTACATTTGGGAATTAAAAGTGCCTGAGTTGCAGAACCAAAGTCAAACTTGAATAATAAACACTCTACCCCTTTGTGGTGCATAAAGCTTATTTGGAGATACTTCTTAATGTTTGTAGAGAAGCATAGTCTTGTAAGTAACTGGTTTTGTTGTTATTCGGATCTTATTTTGATGATCTGTTTTTCTTTTTAGCACCAGCAAACGTTTTTAAATCAGCTGAGGGAGATCACTGGTATCAATGACATCCAGGTACTACAACAGGCACTGAAGGTAAGATGTGTGTATCTGAGGTGTAGCTGAATGGGTACATATTGTCTTGAACTGCCTGTGACAATCATAAACCTTGCCCTCTCTTACTCTTGTCTTCCCTTCCATTCCCAGCTTAAATACTTTTTAGATTTATTTCAGGGAAAAAACTTGTTTGCTTTTGAAGGAATCTTGATCTGATTTGGTACTGACGTAAAAATTAATTTGGCATTCAAATATGAAGAGCCAGGAATGGTATGACTTGATTTTAACCTTTGGCTGAAATGCTTTGAGACACCTAGTACAGCTGGTCAACTCCTGAAGAGTTAAGTATTGTTTTCTTGACAAGGTGTAACTAAGTTGTTTTTTTTTTTTTTTTAATTATAAACCAGTCCTACTCGGTCTGTAAAGTGAAGAACTCTCCTTAAACTTGACACTCTTTCCTAACTTGCTATTTTTTTCATTTTCCCAACCAGTGCAATTTTTTTTTCACAGCACCAGAGAGTTCTTTGAAGCAAGTAAAGAATGGCAGGTTTCTCTGCATTTATTTCCCATATATATGTGTGTATAATCCCTTGTCTCCCTCAAGAGGAGCTTTTCAGCTATTTATACACAGTAAATGAGGATTTAGAGAATTGAAATCACATATATATAAAACTGTTGATTCAAATTCAGTATGTCAGGTACACAACTGCTTCTCAAAAGCCAATATTTCTGGCCTTAAAAATGAAACATAGACTTTAAGAAGAAATCATCTGACTGTTGTAAAAGTCTGAGAGTGTGCTGATTATCCTTGAGGGGTTGACCTACACTGCAAGGTCATTAATTTTTCTTTTTCCTGTAATAAGTGAAATTCTACCAAAGTAAATTCTTACAAGATTTCCTATCTTCTTTTTTTTTTGTTAAAAATAGTGAATTATGCATAATACATTAAGTTTGGAAACTTTATTTTCTAATCAATATTCCACCTGAAAATTGCTTGTAATGTTGTCCTTTGCTGTTAAGAAGAATTAAAAAAAAAAAAAAAAAGGGTGGGGGGACTCTCACTTCCTATTCTGTTGATGCTTAAAGGACAGCAATGGTAATCTGGAGTTGGCTGTGGCTTTCCTCACCGCGAAGAATGCCAAGGTTCCCCAGCTAGAGGAGGCAACTTACTATCAAACAGCCCTTCCTGGAAATGACAGATATATCAGCGTGGGCAGCCAGGCAGACACCAGTAGGTCTTTTTTCTTTTTTGTAAATTTTGTTTAAAGGCAAGAAAACTAAAAACTTGCCTGTGAGATGACTGTTCATCTGCTGATAATTCTTATTCAACAATGTTTACAATATTATGTATTCTTTCTTTCCTTGTTTCAGTGTATTTAAAAAATTTTTTTCAGTTATCCTTAATAATAACCATTACATGTATGTATACTGCTGATCAGAAGATGCATGTCAGTTTTTAATGTTTTTTTCCTCTCTCTATTATAGGCTTTATTTTGGGGTCATGCAGTAAATGGTTAAAGGCAAAAGCTGGATACTCTTCAGCCAAAATAAAATAAAATAGGAGAAGAATATGTGAATATTTGTCTTAAACATATTAATCTCTAGCATATTAAAAGTAGCTTTTTCCTGATGGGGATGACTTTCCCAAATGAAGACGTGAGATGCTAGCTGTGCATTTTGTAGTGGAAGATTAGGTATTTTATATGTGAAATTAACCTTAAACATGCTTATTTTTAAGCAGTTCTAATCGGTTGATTTAGGAGGTCCCAGAAACTCTATTTCGCTGAGTCTTGTAGGATTCTATTCCTTAAGTGCATAGTCATTTTTATGGGGGGGAAGGGAGGGAAGAAACATTAAAACTACTGCACTTATAAAATGTTGATGAGGAAACCATTGACAGGAAAAGTTTTGATTTCTTGTGATCCTGCATGTTAAATAAGCTCTGCAAGTAAATTTGGAAAATAACCTAAAAGCAAAAGTCAAAGGAAGTTTTGTAGTGGGATTGATTTCTGTAAAATCTGAGTTTCTTCATGCTGTATTTACATTCCAACATCCTAAACACAGATGTAAAATATTTAAATTTTATATTAATCCTTTGACTGTGTATGTAGTACATCTATGTAGCTTTTGAGTGAGGAGAAGTACTTAGCTTCACCCATAATAGGATTTTTTTTTTTCCCCTTCATTTCACTAATCGTGGGGTGGGTACAGTGGCACCATCGTAAAGTAGTTTAGATCTCCATGTCAGTTTTAGATCTCCCTCTCAGTTGTACAATTGTCTGTTGTCTTGTCTCTGGCACCTTGACATAAACATTTAAAAAAACAAAACAAAACTTTTTTTTTTTTAAATTAGAGGTGAATTTATTTGCAACATCTCAGACCTGAAAATTGTGTTTTAATCTTTGGTATTACTAGGAACCTCATGTAAACTGCCTTGAGTGCATGGTAGTTTTATTATCCATTTCTTCCCTGCCCCCAGTTGTTGGGGATGGTTTGGGTTTTTTGACTTTTGTGTTCTTTCATTTCTGTTTTCTCTTTTTTGCAAAAAAAAAAAAAAAAACCCACACAAAACTCCACATGTATTTAATTTTCTATGGCAGAAAATTCATATTGAGTAAATGGAGACTATTTTCAAAAACTTACCACTGCTGTCAGTAGATCTTCAGTTTTGGAGACTATGGCAGTAAGCTGAATTCTTTTGCAATCTGTGTTTAATTACATTTATTAGCAATCCCATTAATAGAAGTTTTTAGTTTTGCTCTTATTGTACTATGCAACCTTATTGGAGATATGAGGAGACAAGGGATCTAAGTCAGGGAAGAGTCAAATCTGCAGAGTCTACATTACCCGTGACTGATGGTCAAACTGAAAAAAGTAACTCTGGAGTTGTACATTCCAAGCTGAATTTCGGGATTGTCTTCTCTTTTCTGGAAAGCTGAAGGCAGACACAGGTTCATTACGTTTATTATAGCACTACAAGTCAGTAATCAAGAAGTGCCAACTACTGTGGAAAAAGCAGTCAGACTTTGCTAGCCTTTGTTGTTTTAGTTAGAATGAAAACATGTCCTGAGATAAAGGCATCTTGTCCAACTTTTCTTCATGTTGGAAGACTCATGAGGCAAGAATTAAATACCCACAGCAGAACAAAAGTCTAAACTGTTCTCAGATCATAGAGCACCCCTCCATCTCCATCTGTAGAGATCCAGTGAAAGGTTCTGGTAGAAGCTGCAGGTCTTTTTGTGGGGTTCTACTTGTCTATAATTATTTTCATAATGAATTTAAAAAATGCAGTACACTTAGAATGGACAAGGTTCAGGGCCCTGCAATGGTAAGTATTGTCATGTAAGGGAGTGTGGTGAAAGACAGTGGATGACGTGGGAGAAGAGAATGGAAGGGTGGGCATAGATGGAAAACATATCAGCAAGGATAGCTCTAACCATCAACACTCCCTTCTGCAAAGCATGCTATTAATGCTTCTCAGTAACTATGCTGAGTTGCTGACAGTATCTTGTCTTTCAAATTTGACTCCCTTTTGCTGTCCCACGTAGGCATAATTACATGAAGATAATTATAACTCATCCTTACTGTTCCTTACTGCCTAACCACCTCGGTGCATTTGGAACTTGAAATGTTATGAGTCACCAAGCTCTGCAGTCCCACCAAGTTAAGCCATCCAAACTGGGGAGGAGAGGAGTTACAGTTAAATACCAGAACTGCCTTTTATGCTGCATAAAATCTCCAGCCACTTGCAAATGCTTTTCAATGTATGCTTTGCATAAAGGTGTATCAAATGTATTCTGCGAGCTTTACGGAATATATTTCTTTGAAATGGTTACTTAATTAAGGAGTAGAATAAAAATGCATGTAACAGGAAGTCATACTTTAACAGTCAGTGGTTAGCCTGGATTATGCACTGGCTCTTCCAAAAGTGACAGTGGTCATTGAGCTGTTTGATAGTTGCATCCTGTATGTTAGGAGGTATAAGGAAACTTCATTTCTCTTATTTGCAAATGCAACATTTCAGGAGCTATAAAAATATTAATGAGTTTGCATAAAACTTACCCCATCCTTAAAATCAAAGGCTGACTTACACAATCAGTGTTAATCATGATGCTTGTCTCTTTGCCTGTTCAAAATGGTATGTGCAAGCACCTGCAAGCGTAGCTTTTTCACGTCAAGAGTAGATGCATGGTATATCTGATCCCTTTGCAAAGGGTCTTTTTTCCTTCCCTTCACACAATCTGTTATTGAGCAGAAAATGCTTAAGCATTGGGATTGCAATGTACAAGTGAACACAGTTTAATCTAATCACTTTAATCACTTTCATGTTCTGCTTAGTAGCATGAAACCTAGGCACTGCAATTAAAGCAAAACAAAGTAAGTTGTATAGTAGTACTTTCCCCTACTTTCATTTTATTGATTTCTATAGAAACCTTTTTTCTCTCAATTTGATGTAATTCAGTGTATTTTCATCTATGGCTGCACAGCAGAACTATTGCATTGCTAAGCATATCCATTTCCTTCTTATTTGACAAACTTGCAGAACCCAGGGTTAAAGGAAGTGGCAGAATGAAGAGAAGATGTGTATTTTAGAAGTTGTATTGTCTTAAAATGAAAGAGCTGTCAAGACAAATTTTCTCCCTCCCTTCTTTTGAAAACTTAAAATTCTTTTTCACAAAAAATGAATTATTAGTCTTTGCAATTGCACATTCCACAGCTGAAACAAAAGATTTCAAGCCCTTTTATAAGGGCATAGTACAACGTAACTATAAAATGCCACACACCCCAACTTGAGGGTTGGGGACCTGGCTTTTTATGTTTTCCTGTTCCTAGAGTTTGAACTCTTGCATAGGTCTCAAAAGTAATTCAGCAAAGCCTTTCCAGTGAGGTAGATGTAACTGCATCTAAAACATCTCAAAGTGATGTTTGTGTAACATTTCTTAAAGACTCTGAAAAGTTTATGGAGTAACTTGATTTGGTGCTTCACTTACTTATTAGACTAACTTACTCTTACTTACTCCTAATGTCTTGCCGAACTCGCCCTTGCTTCAGGTTAAGTCCTTTTATTCTTTGTGCAATTCCCTGTGGAGATTATAGTATGCTTCATTCCTTGTATCTCAAATGAAGTGTTGTGTGCTTGATGATAGTGTATCATACATCCCCACAGACTTTGCTCAGATCTAAACATCCCAATTTTTTTCCAAGTCTTTGGATGCATTTCCTATTCCTATTTCCATTTGTTTCTTCTCTTCAAGACCTTCTCTAATGGTTTTGCCTTCTTTTGTGGTCTGTGGCACTCAAAACAATAACCAAGAATCCTGCTGAGTTGTTAAGAAAATCTTCATCTTAAGAAAAAATTATTGTAAAATAAGTGTCTACTTAGTATTCTGACAATATACCTTAACTTCATATTTTCTTCAATACCGCAATGATGCCACTTGCAGGTTGAACATGAATCAGCTGTAGCTCCTAAATCCTTCTTGGCACAAATCCTAGTCAGTCCTGATTCTGTAGCTGTGCATTTTATTGTTTCTGTAAGTAGAATTTGACACTAGTTTCTCCTGTCACCGTACCTAACTTATATGCATCTTCATGACATTTCCTTCTATTTCAGGGATTGTTTGTGTCACCTCCACTCAGGTTCCACTCAACTGTGTCTCCAGCTTGGTGTGGCAGGATCCCTGCTTCAAAATGTCATGAGTCTTGTGTCTTGAGGTCCTCCTTGCATCCTACAGATTAACTTGTTCCTTTGTTCCATGATTACCTCCCTCCTTCCCATTTCTGATAATGTGAGAATTGTCAGTTTAAGGTATCATCTCAGGTCAGTGGAAGTGCAGCTGACATGAATAAGTTCCTGTAAGGTGGTGTTGGATAACATTTGCTAGCTCTTTGGTCAGTAGAGCTGTTTGGGTTGGCTGATCATCAAGTTTTAACCAAAATTGGCATATACAGGCAATTAAATTCCTTTAAATCTTCACACAGGAGCCCAAGACCATCATTATGTTTAACATCACAGAATAGATGGTAGAATATAGGATCTTGCTTAGCTCTGCTTGTAATAAACAAAACTGATGTAATCTGAACTTCAGTTTCTTTTTTTCTTATGTTGCTGATGTGTTGAAATTGGAGTCTTGCTGCTGGATTTCCATACTTAGCACCTGTCCATTGAGCCCATCGGGCCTGCCCCTTCATTTTCCTCTCCCTGTGTCAGCAGTTGCACCATTTCAGTTGTTTATTGCCAGTCCCTGGGTTCAATTGCTACTTCGTATCTGTCCCTCATGCTGAGTTTCCCAACCTACTTAAGTTTGAAGGTTCTACTCTCTGCATTCTGGTATAAGTAACAAGTCAATAACGCAGTAATTATTTTAATGACCTAGGCAGTTACCATGTAAGAACTATTTATTTAAATGATGATAGAAACTTCCTAGTAAACAGAATAGTAAGAGTTGGTTTAGAAAAGAAAGAAGATATATGGGGATGTATAGGTAGATACAGTGTGTGCATTTATCACAGAATGGTTTGGGTTGGAAGGGACCTTAAAGATCATCTAGTTCCAACCCTCCTCCCATGGGCAGGGACACCTCTCACCAGACCAGGTTGTTCAAAGCCCCATCCAGCCTGGCCTTGAACACCTCCAGGGATGGGGCATCCACAACTTCCCTGGGCAACCTGTTCCAGTGCCTCACCACCCTCACTGTAAAGAGTTTCTTTCTAGTATCTAACCTAAATCTCCCCTCTTCCAATTTAAAACCATTGCCCCTTGTCCTGTCACTACACTTCCTGACAAAGAGTCCCTCTCGGCTCTCCTATAGGCTCCCTTCAGATATTGAAAGGCTG
>BJBW01008215.1:48880-103949 GCA_004320125.1 Scolopax mira
CTGTCCTCATAGGGGAGGTGCTCCATCCCTCTGATCATCTTCGTGGCCCTCTGCTGGACCCGTTCCAACAGGTCCATGTCCTTCCCGTGTTGAGGACTCCAAAGCTGGACACAGTACTCCAGGTGGGGTCTCACGAGTGCAGAGTAGAGGGGCAGAATCACCTCCCGTGACCTGCTGGTCCCACTTCTCTTGATGCAGCCCAGGGTGCCGTTGGCTTTCTGGGCTCCCAGTGCACTCTGCCGGCTCATGTTGAGCTTCTCATCCACCCAATACCCTCAAGTCCTTCTCCTCAGGGCTGCTTTTTAGCCATTCTCTGCCCAACCTGTGTTTGTGCCCAGGATTGCCACATTTATGCCATTTAAAATTTCCTTATAAAATTACAAACTATGTCAAACTCTCTGGATCTGATGTACCAGAAGCACACGTTACTATATATTGATGTTGTAAACCAAAAATACATTTCTTAATGAAACAGTTGATTAATTCTGTATGTTAATTTTAGTTGAATGAATATCATGAATGCACTAAGCCAATCTGTTTTGATGTGCAGTTTATTCGATCATAAAGAATTTTTTTAGAAGCAAACTTTTTTTTTGTTATTTAGTTTTCATGGCTTATTTAAGAATCTTTGCATTTTCTAAGGCAATATGATAAGTATCTTTAGGAGGATGAGCCAGTAAGAACTAAAGTGTGCAGTGGCCTAAATGAGAGGAGTATTACAAAATCAGCATATATTAATTAGATAACTATACATTTGGAGATGTGGCATTATTTTTAATACCTTTATGAAATGCATCCTTCAGTTTGTCACAGGAACTCATGAGTCTGATAAGTACTTCAGGTAAAAGTCATCTTTTTTTTTTTTTTTCTTCAAACTCAGTCACACAAGAAACTTCAGTAGATCAGTTTCATGAATGAATTCTACCACTCACTGCTATAAACTAAAGTTACAGGTTTGCATTAACACTATAAAATTGAAGTGAAATAAGTATTTTAAAAGTAGGTTAATGTTGAATTATAGATTATGAGAGAAGGCAGAGTGATCATACTTGTAGAATAACTACTTGGAAATTGGACATCTTCTCACTAAAAAAAGCAATCCCCATGTAAGAATTTACAAAACATGAAGCTATTTTAAAACCAAACCAAAAAAAAAAATCCTACATGAATTTAATATAGTATATGTACATTTGCATAATCTATAACCAACTGACAGAAATCCCAACTGTGCAGACAAGATGATATATATATATATATTTATTTTTTTTTTTTTTAAGAGAGTTTAGTCTCAGACTGTTCTGCTTCTGTTATGACATCTATTGAGAGCTCCTCTTTACAATCTTATGAGTTAGGATTCAAGTCATATGTGAGCTGTTGCAGCTTAATGAGTTAATGTGTCAGTTGAGATGCTGAAAAAGACCTTGGACCAGCTCCACGTTGGTCAGCAAACATGAACTAAAATATATTAGCCTAAATCTCTAAAATGTTTTTGTTTTACATTTGCTACAAATGAAAAGATTGCGTGTAGTAGGTTGCCGTGGATCAGCTGATATTTAGAAATGTATTTTTCCGACAAGAGTTGTGTTCTGTGACACGTGTCGGTTGCACCACTCGCACGTGGTGGTGGTACCTGGCAGCCCGTCTTCACTGCATTGGATTTTTCATGCGGATCAGGAACAACGTATGTATGAAAACAAAATTTCTGTAGGGAATCCTGTATTGTCTGCTCTAAGACCATTGCATGGCAAAGGAAATGGTTGTGTTGATCCGCTTTCTGAAAGCAAGCGGCAGTGAAGGATTTGGAGTTTTAATATCAGTGTAATCACTAGTAATATGAATGATAATAAACTTCCCAAACATAGGGTGGTGGTATAGAATAATAAAGATTAAGGGGCTAGGGAGGTGCAAAGAAGTTGAATAATCTAATGAAAGTGTGAGTTGGAGTTGATCTTGATAGATTATTTGTTTGTTTTGTGTAAAAGCGGGAGCTTTTGTTAACGACATAATTTTCAGCTAGGTTAGGAGTTTTTTTCTGAAAAATACACCCCATATGAAGGAGTTTATTTCTTAGTCTAACTTTCTTCTTTATTGTTGTATAAAAATTTCATCACTCTTACCTGACTAGAGACTAGCTAAAGGAATATTCCTTTCTGTAAGTAAATGATCGGAGTAATCCCATTCTTCTCCATCAGCATCAGTGGGGCTGCTGGATTGATGCTTACTCCAGCTGTGATCCCCATTACTGCTTCCAGAAAAACAGCTTGTTTCCAGGGGAGATGAGGTGCTATTGTGTGTGACTACCTGCAAATGGGTAGAAAATACAACGTAAGCAGCACCACGTTTTAGAGTGAAATTGGTAGTGTGTGGTCACAGGATCCTGTTATTTCTGTTGACCTTTCCAGCCTTTCTCCTGTTCTCAGGCTGTAGTACAGAGCTGTTCTTGTGTGTGACCCAGCTAGAAGTATTACTGTAGCCCAAATTACATTGTTCTCAACATGACAGCTCATATATCAAAACTCCTCTGGATGAGACTTCTGCTGGAGGTTCTTGTCACTGCTTTAGTCCTTTTGAAGGAGAATTTCAGGCATCTGAGTTGAAGCATCCTTTTGATATGCTGCAAGATCTGAGATTACTATAAAAGACATACGAATAAAATCATGAAGTGCTGATTTTGTGGTCATACCATTTTTTTGTCCTTCTAGATAATGACATACTGCCCAGTTTACTTTGCAGGTAGGAGTGTTTCCTTTAAAAGCTCACTAAATAAAACAAATTCAACCATCTTTATTTGGGGGAAGAAAGAGCTAAACTGAAAGCTAGTTTTTGAAGATGCTGGTGTTAATAGAAAAACTTTTTACAGCTTCTCTTCAGCCTCAGCTCTCTTTGAGGATGTAAGTCATCCAATTTTTTGTTCATACATAGCTATGGCAATGATTTTTGTATTAGAAGTTCAGTGTTTTATTTTGATCCAATGAGAAATGTCACAGACAAGTAAGCCCAGAGAAACAGGGGTAGTCTGTCCCTACAGTAAGTTAACCCATCCAGGAGAGAAGTCAGAAGCTAGATGGAGAAGCTTTTTTGGTATGGGTAATTGAGCTGGCTTGTGGAAGGAGAAAAGCAGAGAAGCTGCTCATCTCTCTTTGAAGTGATCATTCAAACCTATATCTGTTTCTCGCAGTCTTTTAGCTTCTACTGTTCAAACTCCAGGCTGGATGAAATCCCTTTCATAGCTCATTGGGTAAACTGTGGCCTTGGAGGAGGGAGGCAGAGAGCAGGCAATGCTTTATCTGCAGGTCTGTCTAATATTGCACATATAAGTCTCTCTTTCACTTTCCCCTCTCTTTCTGTCTTCCTGGCTTTCAAAATGAGACTTTTGGCCTTTGAAATCGTGATAACCTTGGCTTTTGTGGAGCTCTGATGCAGCTGATGGACATTCTTGTTGGTCCTGGCTGCTCTGAAGTGTGGCTGTGCCTGATGGGGTGATGATTGGTGTTGTGGTGTGATGTGGGTAGTGAAATCCCTCCTTACTCAGGGGAAGGAGTGCTGTCACTACCCTCAGGAAACAGGGAGGTTTACAGGAGACCTTAGAATCCAATTCTTTAGGTATCAGGAGCTGGAGAGGAAGGCAGAAATAGGGTTGTTCTCACCTTTATTATTCAGTCAGTACCCCATTTAGCATTCCCCACATGTCCAAGGATGTATTCTTATTTTGACTTAAGTATTTGTTTTCTTATTTTTCCTGTTGAGATATTTTCACTAGACAGAATTTAAATATATTCAGAAAAGGAATCCTGCACAGGCAGGATAGAAAAGAATGAGGTTGAGTAAAGAACTCTCTCGCGTGTTATGAAATCATGTGAAAGTATTTGGCTCACCAATACACAGAAAATACTTGTATAATTTCGGGCTGTATTGGGAAAACTCTACATGTGTTCCTCCACGAGGAGGGAAAACCAACTATGCTTGGTTAAGGTATCCTTTTTAAGAGATGCTTGCCTTTTATCACGTGTTCCCTGGAAACAACTGATTGAAGTATCAGAAGTAATATATTTAAGTGTATTGCTTTAAGCGGGCTTTCAGAAACCGTGGATTCCTAAATTTGTCCCATAGCTTTGTGAAACTTAAGATGATTAGGAGGAAGGAAGACTATTGCCTGTCATAGTTTAGCAAGAACAAGCTGCTGAGGCTTTTATCTGGCTTGGAGGTAGAAGGTGGCTGTTAGCAGGGTTAGTGGTTGGAAGAGCGCAGGGGGGATGGACAGCAACGGCGCTCAGCAATCCACGTGGGCTCTCTCTGCTCTACAGTAAGACTTGCCTTTTCATTCTGTTTCACTTTTAATTTTGAGAAAGATAGTTTTGCTTTTCAGATGTGATTGATCTCACTGGAGATGATAAAGATGATCTTCAGAGGGCAATTGCCTTGAGTTTGGAGGAATCAAACAGGGCATTCAGGGAGACTGGAATAACAGATGAGGAACAAGCCATTAGCAGGTAAACAAACAACTTATATAAAGCAGAAATTAAATGAAAGAGTTGGAGATTGGCCTGTATTGCTTTTTTTTAACTTTTTAAAATAACAAAGAACTTGTTTACTTTCACTTGTGCTAATGATATGCCTGGCTTCAGGATGTTGCTTTATTGTATGTTCTACACTGGAAAATAGTCTATTAATTATGTGTGGGCGAGGATTCACTAATATATTTCATGTTGATATATTTGTTTAAATACTGAGGAAGAGGATAGAGATAGAGGATATATGATCATATTTAAATTGGGATCTAAAACTAAAAGTTTCTCTTGTGTATTGAGTAAAAAGCAATGACAGCAAAATATAAATAAGAAGCTAATAAATTTTGTCATCTTTTTTTTTTCTTCAGTGTTTACTGTAACATATTCTTACCTCTGTGCTAAGGCTGAGATTGGGGGAAGGGTAGTAATGCTATGATGAGTATACTAAGAGCAGCTGCTGTATTTAGGCTGATAAATTATGTTATTAACCTATTTAACAAATAAGGATTTATAAGCTTTCAGTGAAGTTAACTTCTTTGGTTTAAAGTTTTATGAACTTGACTTTCTCAACTCAGGCATGATAAGAGTCTGTAAGTTATCTTTTAATCAGATTTTACAATAAATTTTTGTATAGGTCTTGTTTATATGTAAATACAGATATAATTATGAAATATTTGGGACTTGACGTCTAAGTGTAGGGTTGTAAGGAAGGGATGTTGGGTTATTTTTTATCTGTGGCTGGCCTTGGAGGGGTATGTTGAATTCTTTTAATCTGTGGCTGGCCTTATTCTAGGAAAAAAGGGCAATGATTTGATCCCTGTATGACAAGGTTAAGTACTGCCTCCTTGTAAAAGGCTAATTGTATAAAAATTGATTTAGATAGGGGAGATTCACCACAATAATTCTTTTTCTTAGCTCACTGGATTTGACAGACTAAACAGCTAATCAGAGAAGTCCAGCTTTGAGAATATGGAGAATGTTACTTTATCCACATCATTTGCTTTTTCCTTTTGAAAAATAAATGTACTAATTGTGAGAATAAACACAATAAATATTCATCTCCCCATTTATGATAAAAGCCATCAGGAGACAAAGGGTGTAATGAGAGGGATTTATAATATTATTAATAATCAGAAGAAGATTTTAAGGGGTTGTTTTTTTTCTAAGACCTCTTATATGTACATGTATACAAGATTATTCAAGATGGAATTTCTGTCCAGTTCTGGTTCAGAAGTTCAGCTCTTGCACGTTCCTTTTTGCAGGACAGAATTTTCATAATTATAGAGTTGTGATTTAGGCACACACTCAGAAAGATGGACCTATTCCTAGATATGGAAATCTTTTTCTCTTTTTTTTTTCCCCTTCACCAACCTTTGCTTCTGCTGTGCTCACTTCTTGGGAGCCTCTTATTTTTTTTTCTTATAGACTTTGTTTTTCACTTTTCAGACTAAAAGGCCCTTTTTGGTCTTACCGTGTTTAGCCCGTAACTAAATACTATAAATACACTCAAAATTATGATGTATTTTTTTCTGGTTGCAGAAAATATCAAAGTATGCCATTTTTTTCCTCCTTGTATGTACAAGGGCACGTAGACAATCTGTTCAGTTATATACAGATAAAAATGTTGGTCTTCTGATGAAACATAGGTGTATATTTGATGGCAAAAATACACACGAGCACTTTCCAAATTAAGAGCCTTGTTGCTACCAAGGGGAACATGGCCTGTACACCTGCCACATCTTCTATACTTGCTGTAGTAGTAGTTGGAGCATTTGTTGTGTGAATTCATCTCACAGAGCCATACAAAAATATTCACTGAAAGATCAGAGTGTATCATGGCACAAGGAAGTGAAATGGGACTATTGCTTGTGAATGGAGGCAGAGAAAAGTGAGAATAATGAGGTTTTGGGCAGCATTGGGATATTAGGTCAACTCAGTTACATACCAAGATGCACTCTGAGTTGATGGCAAATTATGTCAGAGTTGTACAAATACAGGAAGAGCAGAATTCTTGATCTGGACTGTTCAGTTAGTTTACAGGACTTCAGACTTAAAAAAAAAATAAATAATAAAAATACCAAAAACTTTGTAGTTAACACCCCACAGAAGAATGTTGGCATTCCAATAGAAAGCACAGTATCTGTGCAGGACTTCTCAAAACAAAATGTAGAACACTGCGGTTGTCAACAAGTCAAGCTGCAGCCATTTACTTTTGTTTTTTTAAGTTAAATAAGAAGCTGAAGTCAAATAGGAAGCCAACAAAAAGCAAATAAAACTGGAAATCTTTCATTTTTAGTAATGTAGGATGTCTGCATTTTTAAATAGTCTTTGGTGTGGAGGATATTTCTTTCAAAGGTATTCATAGTCATTTGGAACCTACTTTGCACTGATTTCGTTAAGGTTTCCAAGGGAACATTAATGGCATTTCTTGACTTGTGTAATTAATGTTGTAATGCATGCAGAATTTGTCTTCCTGAATGTAATTGCCTTGTGCTACTTAATGAGGAGAGATCTGATTACTACGTAGGTATTGAGAGGAGTGCAGCTGAAATGTCCAAGATGAACATCTTGTACATGGCATGTTTAAAGGGGTTGATTTTTTTTTTTTTTTACTATTCTCTCTTTAAATCTCCCAGGCACGATCAGTTTATTTCCTCAAATGGGAAAGTTTCTCCTGTTTAAATTACTTTTCATGGAGGAGAATGCAGCTGGCCAGATAGGGCTTCCCTGAAGGAGCTAGGAAGATGTGACTGAAAGAAGATAGGTGGTCTGTGTTGTCCCTGGGGTAGTAGCCGTGTTAAAATGAGAGTCCACAGTGTAAATGCATAAGGATGCACACAGCCTGTAGACTTTTTTTTTTTTTTAAACATGGTAATTGAAACTGCTGGGAACTCTGCACTGTAGTTAAGCATTCGATGTATAGATCAAAGGTGAAACTTGGAAGGGATGTGGGGTTAGGGGTATTCAGGGATAGGGATATAGGTCCAGCTATGAGTCCCAATATAAGGACCTTTCCTGGTTCTTTTGGCTGAATAGTCTGCCAGAGTGGGCTTCTCTGCAGCGTGTTTAGTGGCCCTCCTCAAAATGGTTTGTCTAAACTTTTGTGCTGTGGACTCACTTTGCCTGAGGCTTCTTGCATTGTGGGGTTAGCCCCATGCAAGCAGCTCTGAAAGCTGCTCTGCCATGCCCAGCTCATTACAGAGAAGAAATAAAACATTGCTTTCAAGTCCAGTGCCAAGCCTGGCAGTTTCCCTCCAAACAAGATGCCAGGATTCTGAGGTGGGGAAGCCTTTGGTCCTGTGAGGTTAGAGACACGCCATGCCCTGCATGTAGCTTATGGCTCTACTGCTGGTGACTGCTCCTGTGGGATCTAAGGGTCTGGAAGAGTGTGTTTGGGCTGCGTAATCAGCATTGCTAAATCCTTGTACTAACTTTCTGGAAGGATGCTTGTTATGTCGGGAGCAATGTGTGAGGAAGGGTATTGTCAAGGTAGTCACTCAAATTAGGACTGTATGAATATATAGTGAGCGTTATAGTATGAGGTATACTCACTATGCTGGTAAACAAGTCTATTTATATAGCTTTTGAGCTGATCATTAGGTGCCTGTTTACTATGCTCACTTTTATTTCAGTTTGCATCACAGCTATTATTGTGGCTGAAAATGAATTTGATACGTACATTGTGCTCTCCTTGCATATGCCTTGCATGTGCTCTCTGAGGATAGATAACATTATAAATAAGGAAAAATATCACAAAGCTTTGAGAATCAAATACTTTATTAAGATATTGAAACAGATTTGAGGTGGAGCTAGAGATGAGGAAAACTCTCGTGTATTAAAGAAATACACAAACAAACGCAGGAAGAAATTCTGGTTGTTAGTTAAGTTGATAAATGGCCATACCTTTTTGGTCAGGGAACTGTATCATTTGAGAATATATATTTTTCTGGACTTGAATCTTGAAATATTCTTGACCCTTGAGGAGGAGGGGGGGAGAGAAAGAAGTTTGATTGTTTCCCCAAAGCAAAAGAGTCATGGAGTACGTATTTTAGTCCTGTTACAAATCATTGTAATTTTATTCCAATCTGTCAGTCCCTTCAATTTAGTTTAAACAAGGGTTTAGGTAATCCCACCTGAATGAAAAATTATTTTAAATATGTAGGACATTCCTTTGGAGTTAATTTTTAATGTCCTCATCAAATAACATTTACTCTCAAATCAGAGATACCCTGGTCATCTAAGGCTTCTGAAGGGTTATATCAGTGAGAAGAGAAATGGATTTGACCGTTTCTTTATATTTTGGTATTTGCTTAAGAGATGACATTATCATTGCTAGTATAGGAGCCTCGCCACTGGAGAATCAGGTTCCATCCCTATACATCATTTGAAGGTATGTCAGAGCAGAAGGTCCTAGAGGATGATATGCCTGTCCTTTCAGGATATGCCTGCACTTTTGAAAAAAGATGTGCTGTTGACCATGTTATATGTCAAAACTAAATGTCAGAAATTGATTAATCCTTAAAAAAAAAATCAAAACTTACAGGTTTTTCCCAAGATATATTGATACAAAAGTGTTATTTATACCAAATGGGCTCTCAAATTCTTAATGCTTCTGTTATTATTATTATTTTCAAAATAAAAAACTAGTATGTGTCCCAAAGCAGTCCCCAATACAGTAAATTTTTATATAATGCTTTGTAGTTCTTGCATATCTTGTAAGATACCATTTCTTATTTTGACAAGAGCATAGTTAGTTAGGAAGCTGAGGGATTATGTCATGTGTTTTCAACACACACACCTTTTTTTTTTTTTTTTTAAGGTGTTCAAAGTTTGTTCTTTAGGAAGTTCTTATGTAGACCAGCCTAAACCTACCTTTCTTTGGTCTTTATCGAGTCCAGAACCAAAGGGGCAACCCTTCAGGCTGCACAGACCACTTAGGTGCTTGTCTTACAGCTCCTGAAATCCTGTGCTGGGCCAACATAGTAGTTCCATAGCAGCTCATCCTTTTGTATGATAGTTGGGGATAGTGACTGTGTCAGTAGTGCTCATGCCAGGCTACTTTGTGTATTAGTTAGAGCCATTGTTATGTGACCTGAATGTATCCACCTCCATCTTCCTATTTGGAGTATGTGGCTACCACAAATTACCTTTAAGATGTTCTGTGTCACGGGACTAAGGTTATGTGCTGATATAAAAACACTGTGTTGAGTGAAGCTTGAGTTTGGAAGCGTAACACTCATCAGATCTTACTGTCATGTCATTTAGCATAAATCATGTATGAACAGTTTCCTGCAAAGAGTGTAATCACTAAAGTATACAATTAACTTGTTGGGTGGCATTTGAAAAATTCTGGGGAGATGCCTTTCCATGACTCAAAGTAATCACTTGCTATCGAAAGCAATTAGACTATTGCATAAGTTGCAAAAATGGAAACTCAAAAAGCTTATTCCATTTTTGAAAGTTGCCTAGCTAGCTTTGGTTTCCTGTCAGTAAAATAAATATTGGTGACTTTGTGCTTTGCATACCATAAAAGCATTTGTAGATGAAAGCGCTGCACTGATAATGCTGCCTAAAATGTCTTGTTGTCTATC
This sequence comes from Scolopax mira, assembly GCA_004320125.1. Classification (NCBI taxonomy): domain Eukaryota; kingdom Metazoa; phylum Chordata; class Aves; order Charadriiformes; family Scolopacidae; genus Scolopax; species Scolopax mira. The sequence continues at coordinate 58,980 of BJBW01008215.1, forward strand.
CTATTTGAGTCTGATTCTTAAACAATTGATGACTTACAGACATGGCTCTTATCTCTAGAGCTCTCACAGGAGATGCACTCACTCACCTATACCATTTTCTGAAAGGTAGTGGAATTAATGTAACACATGCAAAAGTAAAATAGTGTCTTGCTTTTGAAGGCATATTATTGCATATAAATTTATAAACAAGTTTAGCAACAATAAGTTATAAAGTGGTGTAATTAAGATGTTATTAGTAACTGAAGATATTTTACTATGTCTCTTTTTTTTTTTTTTTTTTTTGGTGTTTCTCACATTTTTCCCTCCCTTCTGTTCCCAAAGAGTTCTAGAAGCCAGCATTGCAGAAAATAAAGCAAGTTTAAAGAGGACGCACCCAGAGGTATGGAGTGACTCTCCAAACCCTTATGATCGAAAGCGGCAAGACAACTGTCCAGTAGGATTAAAGAATGTTGGCAACACGTGCTGGTTTAGTGCTGTTATTCAGGTAAGCACCCTCTTTGATTTACGGTGTATACACTTCGTTGTATTTAATGTGAGGTGAGTTATGTTATTCTAAGTGGATAACTTAAGGTCACTGTTTTCCTGGGAAGTTTAGGCCACAGTATTTATTTATTGCATCTCTTAAGATGTTCTTCCATAAGTCTGAACTAAAGTGTAGAAAGTCCTGTAGTGTAATTAAGTGACGCTTCAAAATGTTTTTTAGTAAAAAGTTGAAGATGAGGGGTTGAGTCTCTGAAGATCCTGTCAGCTCCCACTGACATCAGCGACAATTGTGGATGCCTGAAAACCTGTGAAAATTGGATTACAGATGAGGAACAGACTTTTTATATTTAAAGGAATGCATGCAAATGACTGAAAGAGGGAGGCTGGAGGAAATGAGATGTCCTCAGTCATGGAGTGGTTACTAGGAAATAGATAGCTGAGTAGGGTAAAAGAAGGAATAAGTGATAGAGAAGGAAACTTGAGAAGGAGGAAAGTGAAAGTCTGTGGATGCAGTTGTGTTTGTGGTTGTTCTACCTAATACAGCCAATTGTGTGTTCTTAGTCTGTGTATATGTAGCTTAATTAAAAGCTACCCTTTGGGGTGATTTTTTTTTTTTTTTAGTATTTTCTTTTAAAAGATAAGATCAATAGGGAAATGGGTACAGGTACTGCAGTTTATCTGGTGAAATCTAGTGTTCTAATATCAATAATTCATTGTACGTGAACTTTATGAATCCGTCTTTTAAGAGGATTTTTAGAAATCTGTGTATGTTTCTGTAAAAAAAACATATGTAGATATGTTCAAAAGCATCGAAACCCACAGAAAACTGGGTGAAACTGGAATACAACAGGAGGAAAATTCTTTTTAGTCTGCAAGAAGCAAATTCAGCATATTGTAACTTTTCAGAGTTACATAAAATACTTAATACCCACTTTTAACAAATTACTGTCCAGCTGAAGCACCTCAGATGAACTAATATTGTTATTTTCATACTGATGGCTGTTGTACTTTAGGCTGAGTCCATTTAGATCAATGTTCTGCCTAGTAATTTCTGCAAATGGATGCTTACAGAGTAGTACAAACAGTAGGCATGATACTGCTCTGCTAAAACACTCCCAAGCCTCCAACTGGTTTCATCTTGGGGGATTTTCTTGATTCTTTGTAGTTTTATTTGGTAATCCCCAGTGGACCCCTCTTTTATGTATTTATCTCCCTTGAACTTGCAAACTCCTTTGCAAACTTCTTGCACCCATAGGGTCCTTTGGAGAGGAATTCCATAGTTGTGCTCCCTGTTGCCTGAAGAACCGCCTCATTTCAATTTGTTTTTAAACCCACCAGTTTTATCTGTTGGCCTCCATGTCTCCCAGTGGACAAGAAAACTATAAATGGCAATAAACTTCAAATTATGTGGATTACTCTCAAACTACTGTTCAACAGGCTGTTGATATCTTTTTCCAAGCTGACCGAGTTATTGTGGATGTAGAATCTGTTCTAACCTCTGATCTGCCTTGTTGCTCTTCTCCAGATCTTTTCTGGTTCTAATAATGTTTCCTTTGAGGGACCAGGAAAGTTCTCAGTGTGAGTGGGCTGTGAATTTGATGTGATGTGATATGGTGGAGAGATACAGGCTCTTCAGGAAAGACAAGTAGGGATGATAAGGAAGGGGGTTGCCTTCCTTGTGAGCAAGCAGCTCAAATGTATGTAGTACCTGTATGAGACAAGATGACAGTTGAAGATGAGAGTTTGTGGGTCAGGATCAAAGGAGAGGCCAATAACTTTATCACCCTGGTTAGTCTGGTACAGAACCCCCTCCTCAGGATGATGATGTGAGCAAGACTTTCTTTAAAGGCAAATAAGTCTCTGGATCATGGTCTGTGGTTTCCATCGGGAACTTTAATAAACATCCTGACACCTGCTGGAAGCCCAGCAGAGTGGGACACAAGGAAAGGATACTTCTGGAAAGTATCAGGGACAGCTTCTTGATACAGGTACTGCTGGGCCAGCTAGGGGTAATGCAAAGCTGGATCTGCTATTCTATAAAACGGAAGAACTGGTTTGAGATACAGTTATATGGGTACTCTTGACTGCAGTGACCATGAAATAGTGGAATTCAAGATACTGATGGGACTGAGGAAGGAGTGGCAAGGGTACAAATCTTAGAGTTCAGGAGAGCAGATTTGGCTTCTTCAGGAAGTTGGAATCTGGGGTCCTATAGGAGGCAGCTGTGAAGGGCAGAGTAGATCAGGAAAGCTGGCAGCATCCTCTAATTCTGCTCTTCCAGGGAACTCGTGGCCAAGCTCCAGTGTAAGCAGACAGTGTGCAGGATCTGGAAGCAGAGGTGGGCTACTGGAGAGAAGTATGGAAATGTTGCCCATGTATGGGGGATGGTGTTACAAAAATAAAACCATAACCTAGTGTCTAGGGTAACAAGAAGAGGTTTTGATATTCTTCTAGTTGTAAAAGGCTGAGTGAAGTTCTGTTGCTGAGTGATTTAGTGACAGCAGGCTTAAACAAGGCTGAGGTACTCAGTGCATTGCTTTGCCTCAGCAAAAGGTCTCCCAGACCTCATCTGTGCTTAGTTGGGAGACAGGAACTCTGAGCAGTTGTTAAGGATTCAGAGATTACTTGAGGAAGCCTCACCCATTAAAGTCCACCAGACCCATTGAGCTGCATCCAGTGATGCTAAGGGGAAAGCCTTAGCAAGACCACTCTGCCATCTTTGAAAGGTCACGGAGGTTTCTGATTAACTGTAAATAGGCCGAAAAGTCAACCTGGGAAGTTATGGAATAGTCTGCATTTGTTGACCATTGAGAAAATGGAGTCAGGCTTTGCACAGCAGTGCGCCTTGGGAGAATGAGAGGCAATAGGAGTAAGTTAAGATAGAAGAGATTCAACCTGGATATAAAAAGCATTTTCCCCATGAGGAGAGGCAGGCAGGGGAGGAGGTTGCCAAGAAAGGATGTACAGGCTCTGTCAAACCTTGAAGGCTTTTAAGATGTGCCTGGAAATAGCCCTGAGCGTCCTGCTCTGATAGCACAGGTGACCTCCTGCTTGAGCAGGAGGTTAGATGAGAAACTTATCAATCCCTTCTGAAGTCCATTACCCTATGATTCTACAATAAAGCTTACTGTTTCATTCTGTCTTCCTTTCTTAATTGTTTTATTCTGCTTCTAACTACTTCATGTGTTGAATTGATACTTTCATGGATGATATCTATTACATAGTCACTCAGTTGCTTCTGTCAGTTCATCTTTGCCAGCTCTTTTTTTTTTTTTTTTACTACATGTCATATCTCTGTACTGAGCAAACATGGTCATCTTGCCACGTGCTCTTTTTTCTAGATCGCTTCTGAATATTGCTTTCCAGCACAGACTTTGTGATTTTTGTGGTAACCTACCTTCAAGCTGGAGCAAATGGTTTGCTTCTCTGCCCTCTTTTTCTTTTTATTGCCTATTTGTCTGTGCCTGGACCCTTCCATCTTACCTCAACCAAGCTTTTGTTGAATGACTTTGAAAATGACTCTTGAAATTCCAGTGGACTAAACAAACTTGATTGCTGTTATCCACAATCTTTTTGACTTGTTGATGTTGAGTGGTGGTGGGTTTTTTTTTCAGTTTGTAGTGGTGCTTTTGTCTTTCATGTGAAGGATTTCTTTACCTGCAGATAGTATTTGAGTAACGTTGAAGCTAGTGAAATGGAAAGACTTCTTGATTTATTCTACTACCTTCCTTCTTACTAAAAGTGTTTATTTTCTTAGACCTCTTTCCTTTCAGCATCTAGTAATCTATCAGACTTCCGAATTTTCTATTTTCCTGAGATTTTTTGAAGTTTCCCTGGTTCATCTCTCCTCCTTTCCTTATTCCTCTGTATGCATAGCTTTTTTTCCAATAGCAGAAACCCTGTTTTGTTGCTAATATATTGAAACATTTTGTTTCCATAAAGCTCTTTGTGGAGCTAATATGACTTGGTGTTTTACCTTCTCTGTTGTGTAATCAGATTTTACATTCCATAGTACTATCAAATCTCAAGGTAATTGATTTTATGTGTATCTCTGTAAAAGAAGTATCTACATATTGGAAACTACAATATTTAAACAATTTTTTTTCAAGGACACTCGACTTTTAATTCAGTAACCCCAGAGATAAGAACAGAGGCTAAGGAATGTAAAAACCTATGCTAGACCTATGATCTCATTTATTTATACCCAGTGTGCAACTTTAGACATCGAAAATAGATTATAAAGAGGGCTAGCTAGTTCTTATGGTCATCACCCATATTATGTGAAAATCTGTGGCATTTGCAATTATAATGGTTTGGCCCTAAAAGGTAGTTAAACTTCTGTATTTAGGTCTATAGAATGTAATTCAAGTAAACCATTTAAAGATTTATAGCTTCAGTTGGTTGAAAATTTAGGTTATTAATATTGTCTGCCAGCCAGGAAGACTTATGTTTCAAAAAACCGTTCCAGGAAATTTAATGCATGTTAATTTAGAGCATTAGCTAATACCATATTTATTTGTCCACAGGACAGATTGACTCCTTGGGTTGCATTGACTATGTAGAAGTATTTTCAAGCTTTCTCTAGGAGTCTTTTGAAACTTGACACATCACATAGGTCAACAATATCTAAATGTTAACTACTGTCAGTCACAATGATATATTATGTAATATAATCTAAAACTAAATTGCAAAGAAAGAAAAATCTTTTTCTTTCTATTTAAGAGGTGCTTGTTAAGGAGGGAAAAAAGCTTTTGACGTTTTGACAGTTTCCTTATGCAATATATTTTTTTTTTATAGCCACCAATTAGCTGACTTAATCAAATAAAACTATCAACAGTTTGTTATATTTGCATTGAGTTTGAAATTCCTTAAAACACGTTTGCAGTGAGTGACAGCAAAACTTAACAAGATTCAAACATTGTTAGAAATACTGCTTTCAAATCTGTTTTTATTTGTGCATTAGAGAAATATGCACATGTGGAAGTCATCCCCTTTTGTAGGGAAAGAGGGGAGTCTCTCTTTAGATAGCTCCAAACCGCAGTTCTGCTTTCAACAGTTACATTCAGCATCATTAGAATAAAATTTTTTCTACAGTGTAACTTTTAAAAATCTGTCCTGCTCTTGGAGACTTCTGACTTGATAAGAACTTGAATATAAAACTGAGTCCTCAAGAAAATAACTTAAAACTGTATTAAAGCAGATTCATTTCTTGGCAGCTAAGAAAGAAGTATAAGTCCCTCAATGATTTTTCCCACTTCCTCTTGAACCTGTAATAAACCTACCTTTTTGACAGTAGTTCACCCATACATGCTTTTGCTACTATTAACTTTTATAGAAGGATCCCTAAATCTTGAGATGTTAGAATAGTTCTGGAATATTGTTTGTGTGGATTTTATTGTTGTGGGGTTTTTTTTAATCTCATTATTGTAACTGCATATGCCCGTTTTTGAAATAGAACTTAAGATAGCAAGTTCCTTAAAGAAACAAAAGACAAATATCCAGTATGTATTGTTACTTCCTTTTTTTGCAGTAGATTTCAATGGCTTCCTTGTAAAAAGGTAATAATAAATTTCCTTGGTTTTAAGAGCTTATAGTCTGAAAATATCTTATAAATAATACATTTACTGAGCCTACGAAGCGTCTCCTTGTGTCATGTTGAGAGCAAGTTAAGTGTTTGTAGGATGCAGAAGGCAGATAACTCACAGGACACAGATGCACTGTTGCAGTCATGTCTGTAGGCTTGCTTGTCTCGGCAAATTATCTCCCAGGTCTTTTGCTTTAAGACATTGCACAAGTCTAACTTTGTCTTTTGGGGTTCTACGTAGGGTTTCAGTCATGTGTGAGAAGTAGTGCCCTGCCCTGGCAGTACTTGCCCCTTGAAAAAGGTGTCGTGGGTGATAGTTGGTAGTTGGTCATTTAGTGAATGTCATCCACATAGTGTGGTAAGACACATTCCTGATGGAAGGAAGAAAAAGTCTGGGGAATCACGTGAAAATTATACTGTAGCTTCTGTTTCCCTTCCTCCTCAGTCCCATACCTGAAGTACTAGGTGCAGTGTTTTTCTGAGCCTCATGAGTTCCCAAGGGTCTGGAGTGTACCTCTTCCCTTTACCAAATGAGTTATCCCAACAGCACAGCTGAGATTTGGCACCTTCATGCTCTTCTCTGGGAGTCTGTCAGAGCCTGTTAGTCTTTCAAAAATGAGACGCTTTGTTTTGTTTCTTCCCCAAAAGTACATAGTCTGCAGAACAAAGAAGCTACCATCTTATAAGCATAAACCTCAATGGTTGCTCTTTAACTTCTATTTTCAGCGTCCCTAATACAACTTCTTGCATTTTACTCTATTGCATTGTATTTAGGAGTAGCCTTCTTGCTTTCCTGATGTCAATATATTTGGGATTAGGATCTCATTTGATCCTAAGCTTTTAGCTCTGGGGAAAAAGCAAGCTAGCTTGATGGGTGAGAAGCAAGCAAGCATTTTCTTCTAGTTGGTGGCTTGGCTATTATTCTTACTGTCTTTGAAGCAGCCTACCACAAGTATCTAACTTCTGCATTGTTTTGTTTTTCTTATTTGTCATGTTGAATGGAAGGGGTTATGATTGATGATGTGGCGGTGCACTAATACCAGAAAGCCTAGTATTATATATGAGTTGCATATATATATATATATATATGTTGTACGTGTCTCCCTTGGAGAGCTTGCATGCTGAAGAACATTCAGTGCTCAATCCCTGTTTGAGTTAGTGGTCATTCATGGAATATTTTCTTTCCGCTGTTTTCTCTGTGGAGCCACCTCTGGGGCAGGGCAGGGTGTGGGAATATGATAGACTGTTCCGTAGTGTTTCACGGCCAGAGGGATAATAATGTTGGAAATCTAGTTTCTTGCTGTCACTCCCTCTGATCCAGTGTAAAGATTGTCATGTCACTTCCAAGTTGAGTCACCCTATGACATTTGCTGACAGGAAATTACTTTTCCTGCTTTTTGCTTTTCTCTGTGGTCTCTGGTTCCCTTGGGTTGCCCATGGGATTTTTTTTTTTTTTCCAAATTCTTACCTTATATTCGGTGGCATATAATATTATGGAATTTCTGTAGTGAAGCTCTAGTGGATAGTGGCTTTAGCTTTGACTCATAAATATTTGTGAATTTAATGAAAACAAAGGGTACAGAGTAAGTATTGGGTTGTGATCCTGTGTGCAGGTCCTAGGTTTAGAAAGGCATTGATCCGTTGTGGTGTTTAATTGTGTTTAAAGTTATACCACAAACATTTCATGTTGTACATTTAGGCATGAAGTTGAAAACTGTAACCATGTAAGGAAATGTTAGCTGTTATTTTATGTCCTAACAATTTTTTTTTCTTGCTTTGAACATGTGAGATGAGTGGTTGAATGGCATTTTTTTAGTATGTGCCAAGACACAAGTATAAAGTGAATTCCTCTGGACACATATCACATCATACTTATCTGTCTTCTGAACTGCAGTAATGTTCTGAGTTTGTTGCTATAAACAAGTAAATGTTCTATAAATGCAGACTGGTAATGCCATGGTGAGATGTTTGTTTAAAATGTTGACTTAACCTAAGTCTGGTAGAGGTCTTAAGTTAGTTTGACTTTCTAGGTCAAACAGTATGAAAGCTGTTTTCCATCTTCTTCCATATTACACCTCAGCCTTTTGGAAAAGCAAAACATGACAGCTTAAAAGTGCATTTTATACCTTGGTTTTCAGCAGTTTGGAATGTTGATTGGTTGACTGTTTATAAATAGAAATGTCCATTTTGAGATACTTTCCAAAGCTTTTAAGGTTTAGGATTAAATCTCTCTGTGACTTTGAAAACACTAAATGTTTTATGATTGCTACCACTGTGCATGTGGGCTTGTTCTGCTGAAGTTCAGCCATGAGATAGCATCATACCTGTCTGGAGAAGGAGAGAGGAAAAAACTCCTCTTCCTATACTTCCACAACAAAGTTTGAACAGGAGATCCTGCTCAAGGCCTGCTTCTGAAGACATTTTCCTTCTCTTCTCTTCCCTTTTCCTTTCATGCAATTTTCTAAAGAATACAAGGTTTTTCAGGAAGGCTTTTGAGCCAAATTCTCAATACATGAAAAGAAGCAGTGTCACAGATATGCTTAGGGCAACTTCATTTTCTTAAGGTTTTTTTCTAAAAGGAAGAAAGCAATACACAGGGCTACTATGTGCTTAGGAGAAAATAAATTTAAAATGCTCTGTAGTCTTTTACGTTAACTATTTTCTATGTTGTAAGTTAGATGTGTTTAAATTTAACATGCAAATAACTGTATCGGTCAGTTTTCTTGTGGTTTCAGCTTTTATAGGAAGAATTCTTTTATTACGCTTGCTGACTTTTATTGCAATGTGATATATGTATAGACTCAAATATAGGCCTGATGTCCACATTTAATGCCTGTCATTAGTCTCTGTTCTAAAAACAGAATTTACATGCACAAGTGGAGTAGGAGACAGCCCCAGTGTGAGTTATAAGGAGGTGCTGGGTGGAAAGGAACATACTGCAGAAGCAGAGCAGACAGTGCAGTGACAACAGTCACTTCATGAATTTTTGCTGTGAAAAAAGTAGATTCAAGTTTATGAGCCAAAAGGTAAAATAGCAAACTACAGCAATTAATACAAAAAGTGGGGAAGGCCTTAAAGAGGAGGGAGAAGGGATTCTCCTAAATTAGTGGTATAGAGTCCAAAAGACTTGAAAGTTGGAGAGAAGTGGACTGAGTGAAGTTGCTTATGGTTTTGCAATAAATATGGAGCTTTGCTGGACACTAATATTCAATCTGAGGTGTGCAGGAGTGTTAAATCACTAATAAGCCTAAGTGTACTCTTTAGGAATATTTTTATTTTGAACCCTTAGCACTTCAAATATTGATAATTAGTAAATACAAAGTTCTTAATGTTATTGAAGGAGCATATGGTAATGTGTGCAGATGGGAGCAGACATTCCATAGCCTTCTGCATTTTCTTCGATTTAGATCCTCGGCATAAATTAAAGGCTATTATGGCTGATCTACACCATTAAAACTAGCTCTGTATACAGTAAACCACAAAAGTTGTTTATAAAGTGAAGTGAGAACATAAGTCTAATTTGTCATGTTGGCAGAAGTGAACTATTCTGAGTAATACATTTAATGACATAGGTGACATAGGCAAAGCTCTATTTCTGCTTTTTATTTTTAGAACAATAATAATGTATTCATTCTTTAAGATTGCTCTCTGCTTGCTACAGAAAATGGAGGTAGATATGGTCTCTGCTTTGCAGCTTTAAAATCTGAATAAAAATAAAATTGGAAACACATAAAAGGCCCCAGATGACTAAATGAGGCAAATGGCTGTTGCAATGTGTTAATGTATATAAAAGCTTGCACCTTACACAAGATCATTTAGCAAAATGCAAGTACCTGAAGCAATTAATTTACAAGCTTTGTGGGAATACATACTTTTCTTTCCTCCTGATGAAGAGTTGTTTTTCAAGCTGTACTAACAAAATATATTTAGGTTCTGGTTACCGGTCAAATGAAGTCCTTCCTAAATTTTTTTTTTTTGGCCAAAATTCAAGTTAGTCTTTGTATTTGTCTCCTGTTAAGTCTCAAGCCTTGGCACCAATTTGGACAAATTCCTAGCCAGTATTTGCTGCTGACAAATAGATATTGTTATGCACACCTACGCTAGTTGTGGCATCCTTGCCTGTGGTTAATCCCCTTCACTTTGGTAAAAGTAAACCTACAAATTGGCCTGCCACGAGAATGGAAATTTCACAGCTTTTCTTGTGCTATTCTGAAGAGAAACCTGGAGGATGATGGCATTTCACAATATGCTGATGGCATTCCAGCTGCCTGCCAGTAGGTATGTCCTGTTTTGTTTGCTAAGTTTCATTAGGGACCATGATTTTCTTCTTTTTTTCTTTTTCTTATTACCTTAGGAGCAGTTTGGGTTTTCTGCAGCTATTGCAGCACTGGTCAAATGTATTAATTCTACTCAAGCATCCTAGGTGATTTTCTCCCAAATGAGAATATTTTTGGCATCTTGCTGACTGGTTTAGAATTAATAGTCTGAATTGCTGTAGTATTAGTTTTACAGATCAATTTGGAAGTCCTTTCTTACAAGCTTGATCTTAACAAATTGTCTGGGAAGATGGTTGTGTTCACAGTATTATGAAATTAGAGTTTTCATGTAAACTTGTATAAAGGTGATCAATATTAAAATATTCTCCAGTTTTTGTGCAAATTTTTTTGCCTCTCTTTCTCAGCAGTGGAAACAGCTAAAAAATTTTTAGTCAAAGAAGACAAAAGGTTTTCATATATCCATTATCAAAACAGCTGTTTTTCATGTCCTGTGCTTACAGAACTTGCAAGAGTCCATCAGAGAGTGCCTGTCTAGAGCTCTGTGCAGCAGCTTGATAGCTCATTTTTTATCTAGACATAAAAGTACTGTTTTACTACTCTCCAAGTTCTGTTATGTCAGTAACTTTACTATTTTAGGACTTTGCTGGTGGCTTTTAATGCTCTGTGTTGCATGCCAAGCTTTTATGCATTTAAGATGCTGACTCATTTATATTCTTGCAGTATTAATACAGCATCACAGTTCTTGAATGTTAAGAATTAATCCTTTGCTCAGGCAACCTAAATTCTGCCACGGTCCTTATATTTGGTAATCCTAGACATGAAGGGGGAAAAGGGATAAGTAGAGCGGTTTAGGTAAAACCAAGGAAGGCAGCTTATATTCTCAGATTGCATTTGGGCTCTGTATAGTGTGGGAAGACATTAGTCAGAAAACTGAATGTTTTTAATAATTTGTAGTCTTGAACCTACAGCTCTACCTAGCTCTCTCTCCTATGACAGAAAATACATTTATATCACCACCTTTAGCAGGGAAAAGCCATGGCATGTCTGTTGTCATTCAGCAGTTAGTTTGAATGCCCTAAACTGACACTGGATTTCTGTTGGTTTTGTTTATTCTCAATTTCTTTTAATCTTTTGTTCAGCCCCCAAACTGATATAATAGCAGGAAAGCATTCTGAAAACCTCGTGATAATTAGAGTTGATATAATTTAGCCTTAGCTTGGTCAAGTTTCCAGGTGACAGCTTTTAAATAGGTGTAAATACACTGGGGGAAAAAGCCCACCTTTTAGAGCATTTTTCTTGCATCTGCCTTGCATCATTTACATTGATGAATTTTAAACACGTTTGATCGAGGCCAGTGGATATGAAGTCTCCACCTTTTAGATCCAGACTGGTTTTTTGCTCTGGGGCTCCTGATAACCTTTCTGTAGCTGAAGCCAAGTGGGTGAGAGATGAAGTGCTGCCCCATGCAATGTGTTTGGAAGGGCAGTGCTTTGGCCAGGGGCCAGGGACGGTCTCTGCTGTCTCTCTTGGTGGCTGAGGAAGAAGAGCTGCTACTCCATGGCATCGCCTGCCCTGGATGTAGGAAGCCTAGTCAACAGCTCAGCAAATTGGGAATTGCTTTGCCTAACCCTTTTCTGGGGTGGTTGGCCACGGGAGCCCTCTGCTGCAGTGGGGGCTTAGGTCAGCTCATTTATATCTCCTTACCTCAGGAAGAACTGTAGGCTCCTCCATGAAGTACTTTGGGCACGAAAATTGGTTGGTCGCAGGCCCACTTATTGTATACTTGTTTACACTTACACTGGAAAATGGTCTTTTTTTTTTTTTATATGAAGATAAAAGTTTCCTGAAGCTGATTTAGCTCAGAATAGAAGAGCTACAACATGATGCTGTCCTGCTAGCATTATGGTGTTGGTGGTAGATTAACCTGTGAGTGTTCTGCTGCATCTCAGTACAACCGTGCACAATGTAAGCTGTTTTGGAGAGTTTAATAACTAAAAATCTTATATATTTTGGGTAGATCAAAGTTGAAGAAGAGAAGAGCATGAGAGACAATCCTGTTAATTACTTTCAGCAGCTTAATGGAGTTACATGTGCACGATTTAAAGCTCCAGATTGAAGAAATACCGTTTTTGTGAAAAACTTGTGGATTGAATGCCAGGCAGAAATTCCAAACTTTAGTACATTTTTTTCTGTACTTAATTTGTGTGTGTGTATTATGCAATTGGCCAGCTCATCTGCTTGGCTCTTTGATGGCACTTGGATTAGTGGAGAGAAGTCAGTCTTTGGACACTGCATTTCAGCAGCTGGGTTATTTTGTATGTAAGACATCGCTATGTTTTGCTTGATGAAGAGCTTGCCAGTGGAATGCTGTTACATCATGAAATATAACTTCAATTAGTATCAACTTCTAGAATGACACTTGAATTAAATATTAACATTTTCTATGCCTTAAGTAAACAAAGGACTCTGTTTTAATCTCTCATCTCTGCAAGGATGGATAAAAGGCAAACCTGTATTTCAAACAGCAAAGCGAGCCTGGGGGGGAACTTGACTACTTAATTTTTCTGTGTTGATTTACTAAAATCAGAAAGATCTCTTTGGGTTAGTGTTTTTGAAATTTTAAAAAATTTTTTATACTTTAATCTAAAAATGTTAGGAAAGACAACTCTAGCCTTTTCATGTTGGTTGAGATGCTGTGTACTCTGGGGTATAGGAAGAGGTTGGACTCGGTACAGGCTCTTTCACAAGGAGACTTGGGAACAGAGCAACTTCTCACAAATTCACCTTTTTTCCTTCTAACATGTTCTAAATTATTAGAGTAAATGCAGCGCTTCTTCCCAATTTGTTTCACTTTCTTGGCACTGTAGGGTTCAAATCCTATGAAACCACTGTGGCCTGTGAAGTAAATCTTTACCTGTGACGGGAGAAGTTGTGGGATCAAAGTCTATTGCTGGGCTAGACAAACTCTGCCTTTCCAAAATAAATAGCAATATGTGATCAAGAAAAAAAATGTTGTTAATTATAGACTGTAAAACCAAAGGGCTTGATTCGGAAGGCAAATCTTTTCTGTGCTTCTCTGATGAACATGTTTAAAATATTTTAGACCTCTTCTACTACCCGTTCTTCATCAAAATGCTAGTCTGTGGTAATGAGGTGAACTTTAACTGAAGTGCTTTCTCCCTGTATGCAGCAGTTATGCAAGTGCTGAGGACTTCATTTTTTTTTTTTTTTTTTTCTTTCTTGCAAGTCACCTTGTTCTTGTACTCTTGGCTTCAGGCTATGTTACACTGTGGGGTTCTTTGTGAGTGTGCCTGTAGACACCTGTTACCAAGTCTTACTGTCCATAAGAATGTTATCAGTTACTTGCCCGCAAAGACATATAACCCTGTTTCCTTCCTCTAATATACAGAATTCAGGCCCTGTAATAATGGTAGGAGTGGACAGAATGGAAAAAGTATGGATAATTGAAAGGGGATTTAAGTTGCATATACAGAGATGTACTCTCTTTGCAATGAGGAGGTAAATGATGGAGGGTCTACAAGATGAATTTTACATGGCTGAACAGGCTTTAATTTGACTTGAAAACTAAACTCACAGTTACACAATTAATATTTTTTATGGTAAAAAGTTATTTGCCTGTTATCTAAAATTATTGTTTCATCTATGGGATTTACTGTAAACAAGCTTTTTTGATTATGCTATTTTCTTGGCAAAAATTACTATGTTCTGCTGAAAATATGCGTAGCAAAGTTAAGTGAAATAGTGCAGCTTCTGAAATGGAATTTTAGCATTTCATATGTTTGTCATTTCCTTTAGCTCGTTAAGGTACTTTTGGAAGAATTTTGTTTACAGAACTGCCTAAATATTTGGGGTTTTTTAATTATTCTTTTTTTTTCCTTTTCAGTCATTATTTAACCTGCTGGAGTTTCGGAGACTAGTTTTGAATTTCAATCCTCCTGCAAATGCTCAAGACTTGCCCCGAAACCAAAAGGTAAAATTAGAAGTTAACTTCCCCTAGTGGCTGCTAAGAGCACTTCTCCCTTGTCATTGAACTTCACACTCTTCTCTAGCTCAACTAGCATGGATTTTGTAGGTGCCAATTAACATTGTTCTGAGCTTCCTATTACGGGTCTTACATAAAATTAGCTTTGCAGTAGAGAATGGGACAGGGAGTTGAGAGAGGGAGAGTTTGCTCGCCATGTTCCTGCTCAGACCATGTTCAGTGGCAGGGCTTCGCCGGTGGCTGAGCATTTCTGATGTGAATGGAGCTTATGTTAACAAATATATTTTATTCTAGACCCCCTCATGCTCTGCAGCTGTGGGCATGCTTTTTGTTTACCCGCATGTTTTTGATCTATATAGCTTTACCAGCAGCATTGTTGGTGTTGGCCTGGCCGCTTCATTGGGTTTTCTTAGGGTTGTTAATTACTTGTAGCTCATGATCTGATATTAAGCTTTGGGTTATTAACTTGTCTCTTCTGGCTTTCTTATGAAGTGATTGTCATAAATTTTCCCATGTTTATTCTGGTACTCATATGGGATTGGGGAGTAGGGGCCTTGGCTCCAGTTTCTTGTGTCCTCAGATTAGTGAGGGTGAATGGTCATGGACTGAGGGACAGAACAGACCAATTTTTCTTTCTTCATGGATGAATTCTGAGGAGAGATATGTGGGAGTATCTTGGTTTCTATGCTAGAAAATAGAAAGGAAGAAATGAGAAGAAGTGGATGTATGAAGCATGAAGGTGCTTGATGCCCTGATGTTTAGCAGTGGCTTACAGAACAGTGAATTTTTGCATATCCAGAGTTAGATTATTGTCTTTGCCCCTTTCTTTTGGATTTTCAAAAGGGGGTGTGGTGTTGGCCTGATCTTAGCTGTTTGGTACTTCAGGCTTGACTGGAATGTTTGCTAGCAAATGAAAGAGCTTCAATTTAAAAGGCAAAAGAAAACAGATATAGAGAAGATAGTGTTCATTTTCTAAACCTCAGGGTATGTTCTGTAAAAGCGAAGTTGCGTGTTCTGTCAGTACTGTGTAATTTCTTCCCTGACCCCCACACCCCAACCCTGTTCAGAGAGCAAGTTGTCACTTGTTGGGGTTTTTGTGTGATTTTTTTTTTTTTTTTTTTTTATAATTTGGAAAAAATGTTTGCATTAGGTCATGAGATGATGTGCAAATACAGCTTGAGTAGTGTTGGGAACATATCACAAGAGGGTGATAGTACAGTGTATTTTAGTAAGAAAGACAACATAAATTCTTGCTTTACCAAAGAGTCTTACTGAAATACTTATTTTTTGCAGTTTAGATTGACTTTCTGCCTGGTATTTTGTTATTAGTCTCATAATTTTAGTAGCACCCTCCAGTACTCAGTACTTCTTTACCTTCATTTTTCAGGGTGTAAAAAGCAGTTGGCATCTAAGAGGTAGCATGAAGTAGATTAAAAATGAGCTGTTTTTGAAAAATGCTATGCCCAAGCATTGACACTAGCAGCCAAATGCCTTTTAGCAATTCCAAAGTGCTATTTCTGAGAAATACTGACCATGACAGACAATGTTAAGGCTGTGTGAAATGGTGTAACACCAGGCAACTATATGGATTTCTGCAGAAACCTTGCGAGCTTGCTAGTACTCATCTTTCCTATCTACTGCTGAAAAAGGATTGTCTTTGTGTTGAAATATGTTATGGGGAGAATTTAGGAAAAGAGATTGCTTCACTGGTTAGAACTTTAGACAAATAGAAGAAATAAGCATGCATGCCTCCAAATATGGTGCTTTTATTTCTTTGTAAGGTGAAGACAAGTTAGAGGCAAATAGATTTAAAGCTCTAATATAACCTACCAGTTGACAAAAGCCCTGGAATTTACTTCCGTCTACTTACTTTTGTTAAAAAACTATCTGAACTTAGTTTTGTTTTGGTTTTTATTTTTAATCTATTTTAAGTACTTGCATTCCCTAGAATCAAATTTCCTTTCTAATAAAGAACAAGTTTTAATAATTCCAGACTTTCTAGACTTTGGTTTAGATCCTGTTGTACTTTCAGTTGGTAGAAAGTAGAGTTTAATGCTGGGGTCATGACAATCTCTTGATTTAGAATTAAAGCATGTGGTTGTACTTTGTACATGTACAATATTGCATAGTGGAGTGCTCTTGTTCTTTCCTATCAATATATTAAAACCAAATGCTATTAATAATTTTCAATGCAAAATTGTTAATCCAGAAAATATAGGTATGAATTTTGACTTCAAAAACCTCCAAACAAACCAAATAACTCCACCCTGTTTGCCCCAGCTAACTGGACTTTGTTTTTCTGGATTTTAAACTTGGGCATACATTTAAAATCTGCAGTCTGTTTTTGTACTTTTTCATTTGAAATTCATTTTTCTTTATTGGTGTATTCCTCAGCTTTTCTGTAGAACAGATAGAGTTCTCTGTAGAAACTTAAACCTCTTCACTCTTCCAGTTCTCTTACCTCTTGCTGTCATACGAACAGGCCTTTTTTTCTGTATGCAGTGAGGCCAGCTAAATACTTGTCCTCAACGATATCTTCAGGAAACATTTTATTATCAGAAGAAGAGTGTTACTGTGCTACAGGTTAGCACATCCTTCTCTCTGTTTCAACATTATCATTATGCCAGTGTCCTGGCATACTCTGATTCACAATAATTAATGTTTGCTATGCATTAAACATGTAGATTGCTTTAGAAGCATTTCTTAACTGTAAGCCATTCCAAAATCAGTGTATTAAGATGTTATTTATGCGGGCAGGATAGGAGGTAAAATAGAGAATGTCTTAGATTATGGATTTTCTCTACAGCTTTTTTTTTTAAATTTATTTTAATCTTTTTTGGTGTTGCGCATACAGTATGCTTTAAATTTGGGAGCTGTATGCTCTCAGTTAGTTCTTTTGTTTTAATGTGCAAGTCCTTTGTGGAACTCTAAACCTTGTCTTGGGGACAAGCTCACATCCTTTTGAAGATTTTCAGCTGTGTTCTGATTTAGTCAGAATCACTGTTGTGGTAATGTCAACATAATCTGGTCAAGGATCATGACTAATGCATTAAATCAAGCTTTCTCAAAAAAACAACAAGGATTTTTCTAGTTTTAGAGAACTTTTATGGGCTTCACAGAGATATTTGTTCTGAATAATCCTACTGACATCAGTAGCCAGTTGTTCAAGCTACAGCTACAAGTATGTTTAAAACTCAGCCAAATTAGTAGTGTAAATTTGGATAAGTAATGTAATAATACTGCCTGTGTACTTCAGGCTTAACAAAAGGAAGCTGTGATCTAGAGTATTCTGTGGTCAATTATCTACATTTATACATATGATTATCATTTGTATTCTGTATCTAAAGCTTCAGATTCTATTAATTTTTAATATATTACTTTATGAAAATAGTATTAAAAAAATCACTTTCACAATTTGTTTCACGATTTTGTTGTTATAAAGTGCTTTAAATATGTAAATGGGAGATTGATTTTATTCTTAAATTATGATTATTTAACGCTGAATTAGGATGTCATTTGATGAAGTCTTCAGCCTTTTCTGTGAACAATGTCTATATTTGGCATGTGTTTGCGAGGTGGACTGGAAGAGCAAGTAAAACTTGTGTATTTAAGTGACCAGAAATATTTTTTTAGATAGTATTTAGAACATCTTCCAGTTCACCACACGCAGTTTTTAAAGCTGAAATTAAACAGACTTTATGTACAAAAAACTTTTTGCATACTGGATTGACATAGGAGTGACTAGACAAGTCTGCTGTTTGATGAGCATGTGAAGTAGTATGTCATCAAGTAATTCGAGTTTGACCAGCATCTGGTATCTGTGCTGCCTTAGAATGATATTTTGTTCTAAACACAAGTGGATATTAGGTGGGGTTTAATTTCACAAGTATTTGTCAACTATCTACTCAGCAGTATGAGTGATACCCAATCTCCACCGCATTTGTAACCTGTGGTTTAATCTATGGTATGACAGATTTGTGTTTCAATTAACTTGCCTTTCATTATACAGGCAGGAAGTACTTCTTCTGGTCCTTTCCTGGAAACCAGAAAAGAGCTCTGTGTTCCTTGTGAACTACACTATTAAAAAAAAAAAAAAAAATATATATACATAGGTAGAAAGGCAAGCAGGCTAGTTCTTCTGGCAGAAGAAATAATGATTTGTGTACATCTTAAAAATTTACTCTTCAGTAAAAAATAAGCTTATAAAAGTACAAGGTGGTAGGTAGGCTCACAAGAAATTCTGCTGGAGGTATAGGGGAATACTAAGTTCAGTAAAATCAAGGCGTATTGTTGCAGTGTATTACTTAAGGATTTGTAAGTCTCTGGAACAGCAGTTGCATCTTAGATGCAATTCAGCTCATTCACTTGTCCATTCAGCCCCATTTCAAGTCAGACACATGTAGGTGTGGTTTCAGGGAGCTTTCAGTTTATGAAATGTAATTTTCTTCCCAGAGAACTACATTATTTTGTAAAACTGACAAGTAAAAGGCATGCAACGCTGCACTTCATATATAAGTAAGCTTATATATTATTATAGTGATTGGCTGGAGACATGCTTAGTTCATTGGGTAAAACTGCTGTAAAGTAAATTTTGTTTTGTTAACACTTTGTTAAATTTTTTTTTATTCTTCTTTAAATACAGGAACATAGGAATCTGCCTTTCATGCGTGAATTGAGGTACCTGTTTGCACTTCTAGTTGGTTCAAAGAGAAAATATGTTGACCCATCAAGAGCGGTTGAAATCCTTAAAGATGCTTTTAAGTCAAATGACTCTCAACAGGTAATTTCTATGTATTTTTATTCAAGCTCATACATGTTTTCATGTGGGCATCTCGCAATAGGAGATACTTAAAAAGGAGAACAAAAATTCAAAATATTCCCAGAAAATAACCTTGCAATTGTCACAGTTTTCTAGCTTTTTCTCTAGTATTGTGTGATCTCTATCCACTTTAAAAAAATTAATAATAGTAATAAAATAATTTCAGACAGCATGTCTATTTTATTCAGTACAGAGATTAGTTTAGCTTCTCAGCCTGTGTTTTTTGTGAAAGAGCTTTATTCTTCTGATCTAACAGTACATCCAGGGCTGGTACAGTCCTAGTACACTATTTGTGTATATACTGGTTTGGAGGGTCCTAATATTCATATTTCAGGATTCTTGCTTAGATCATAGTAAGTATATTTTGCTCTTCTGAGAAACACTCAGATGCTTTATTTTTCCCACATGAGGTTATGCGGCTAAGATGTTTAATTACAGCAGCATGTTGAATTTAGTGCTTGATGAAAGTAGTATTAGTCACCACTTGTTAGATACCAAAGGGTTTGAACAATGAGATTCATAAGATGCTTTTGTACTAGCATGGTATGAAAGCTGAGTCCAAGTAATAAGGATCACAGGATAGTCTAATGGCTGAGGAACACCAGAGCCTTAGTGTGCTTTAGGAGCCTCCCATAAAAAAACAATCATGTCATAGTTGTAGACATAGTGTAATTTTTTGGAGCTCTTGTTGGGGGGGGGAATACAGCTACACTGATCTTGTGACACTTCATTGTGTTGTTACATATGTGAACATATACTGATAATTTTCTATTTTTCAACAGCAAGATGTTAGTGAATTTACACACAAATTATTAGATTGGCTAGAAGATGCCTTCCAAATTAAAGCAGAAGAAGAGAGGTAAGACTTTTTCTTTTTTCTAGCTCTGTATCTGACTTGGTTGGATCTTTTTCAGCCATAGAGGTGGAGTTTTGGTTGTTTGGTTTGCTTTTTCTCATCAAAATGTTCAATATACTTCTTGGAAGTAAATGCTCATTGTTTAATGCTCGTTGCATTAAAAAGAGCATGGCCCAGCAAGTCAAGTCAAGTCATTCTCCCCCTCTACTCTGCCCTGGTGAGGACGTATCTGGAGTACTGCATCCAGTTCTGGGCTCCCCAGTTGAAGAAGGACTGGGGACCTACTGTAGCGAGTCCAGCAGAGGGCTACAAAGATGACCAAGGGAATGGAGCATCTCTCTTGTGAGGAAAGGCTGAGAGACCTAGATCAGTTTATCCTAGAGAAGAGAAGACTGAAGGGGGGATCTTATAAATGCTTATCAATATTTAACGTGTGGGTGTCAAGAGGACAGGGTCAGGCTCTTTTCAGTGGTGCCCTATGACAGGCACCAGACACAAACTGGAACAGAGGAAGTTCCATCTCAACATGAGGAAAAACTTGTTTACTTTGAGGGGGGCAGAGCACTGGAACAGGCTTCCCTGAGAGGTTGTGGAGTCTCCTTCTCTGGAGATACTCATAACCTGCCTGGATGTGTTCCTGTCCAACCTTGGCAACCGTGTTCTTGGCAGGGGGGGTGGACTAGATGATCTCTGAAGGTCCCTTCCAACTCCTACAATTCTGTGATTGTATAAATGAACATCTGTAAACTGTCCTTTGAATATGTAGTTGTTTCTAGAATGTTGCAGGAAGTTGTTTTTACAAGGGTTTTGTACAATTTAACCGCTCACGAATTGAATCTCATTTACATAAATTTTCCTAGAATGAAACACTTCTAAAAATTTTCACAACATACTTATCATTGCAAATATGTGAATCACTGCTATTGTCATTAGAGAAAAGTACAAAGCTTAATGAACAGTAACTGAGTAAAATAGTCAGCATTTCCATAATGAATTTGGAATATTCTGCTCATAGTTTTATAAAAGTTTGTAGCTTTGTGTTTGATTTTTGTACTAACACACTTTCTGTTTTCAGGGATGGAGAAAAACCAAAGAACCCAATGGTGGAGTTGTTTTATGGGCGATTTCTAGCAGTAGGTGTACTTGAAGGTATGCACCTGAATTTACTTGGACTTCTGTGCTCATGTCTGTTCAGTGCTTGTCTAGGTACACAGGTGAATGATGCAGTTGTAGCATTTTAGCTACTTCTGCAGAACTACACTTGGAATTCAGTGGAAACCTGCTTGGGAGGAGTGTCAGAGAGAGTACTGAGGACCTGAACATACAACAAGTTTCCCTTTATCTTATCTTCATATAGTTAGAAAATCTGCAGAATTTCAGCATTCTCTATTTCCAGCAGGCCAGCAGTTGTGGAAGTATTTTTTTAGTGTTGGTGATTGTCACCCATCCTGTGAGTGAATGACTCCTGAGATGCATTTGAGTGGAGCAGCTATAATCTTTAAAGTGGCTTCTAGGTTGTTCCTCAGCCTGGAACAGCATATCTAATGGTTTGTTGTCAGATTTCAAAACTCTTCTGCAGATTTGTTGCTACTAGCTCCTTTAGGTTAAACTACTTTCATCCCTTACATTCTCCTTTTAACTGAGGAAATATGTAAAAACCAAACCAATGCAAAGAAAAGGATGGGTATAAGAAGACTTGTTTACAGACTTTAGGATGAAATAAATTGAAATTAAAGACTGAAATCACTTGTCACTCTTATTTCTGCTCATGTTTGAACTTACGTCTTTATACACTGTTATCAAATTATGGTCTTGTTTTCAGGACAGAAATAATGAATGTTCTCTTTTGTGGTTTATTTTGCAAAATGTACCCATACAAAGGGCTGTTTCATACCAGCAATTCCACTGACTTTGCTGATACAATGTAGGGTTGTATTACTGAGCTGCTGTTTGCAGGAGGACGACATTGATTTATATGTGTAAAACTTCCCATACATCTGTGGTGCCAAGTAATTCTTAGTTTTGGTTATTAGCAATAGATGCGAAGACAATATAAAAAATGGGCTGAAGGGGAAAATACAGTAATTTTCAATATTATGTTCAAGCAACGTGTTTTCATACATATAGTTGAATTTATCAATAAGAACGTGGGTATTGTTTAATAGACTAGATCAGGTAACCTAGGATTGTTAAGTTTTATAAAAGGTTAATATTTGTTTCTAAATCCTTAACTGTTTAATTTCCTATGTGAAGGTAAAAAATTTGAAAACACAGAAATGTTTGGCCAGTATCCACTCCAGGTTAATGGCTTTAAAGATCTGCACGAGTGCCTAGAAGCCGCAATGATTGAAGGGGAAATTGAATCTCTCCATTCAGAAAACTCTGCAAAGTCTGGTCAGGAGGTGAGTTAAGCACTCCTGTGGGCTTCTTTACGGGTGGTGTTGTGGTGCTCTTTGTTTTTCATCGGTGTTCATCGTTGTTTTTTATGTGGCCTGCTGCTGCACAGGTTCTGATGTCTGGCGTAATTGGGTTGTTAATTTAGAGAGTGTGTATCTCTTTTGGAGTACCTAGAGCATCATTGGTTTTTTCATAAGATAAGAAGCTCGTGCTTACTGAAAGCTGGCACAATTAAGTGCTTACGGTAATTTGGCACAAGCTGGTTCCCACCTGTTGCTGTTATTTGATCTGTGGAGATGTCACGGGTGTAATGTCCTGTGGTAGCTCTGCCTGACTTGCTGCCCTCTGTCATACTGTAAACAGCAACTGTGAGCTGTGTGACTGTTGCTTCAAAGTGTTGTTGTTCCTCTGTGCCTCTGCCTTGTAATTCCTCAGCACGCTAGCCTTCTTCCCCTTTCCCCTTTTTAGTGACATTCCCAGCATCTTCCTCTTTGCCCCCTACGGTGGGCGTTTCTCCTCCTCTTCTCTTGTGGTGGAGGATAGGCAATACCTGCTCTATGAGCTCTCATCCTCTCAGGAAAGCTCTTGCTAGAGCAGGAGGCTGCCAAGTGTCAGAGCACGCTGGAAGCATGGGTGGTGAAGGGATTCAGATGGAGCCCCAGTAAGCAGTGGTGTGCTCCATGTGCTGCATGTGGTGTTGGGATGAAGCGATGAATGAGATTTCTTCTGCAGAAGTCACAGGTTAGGGTAAAGAGATAGTTGGACCAGTAGTAGTTGTAAAACTAAGGGGCTATACTTCAAAATGTCCCCTCTTATTCCTGGTATGCATGTATATACCCAGCATTTTTCTTTGGCAGAGCGCTTCCTAATAACCTGTGGGTTATTGATGTGGAAATATGGGAACCCTATTGCCTGTAGAAGCTGAGCTACTTTCTCTTTACACAGTTGTTCGTGTTTCACCACAGTTATTCTAAAGATATGAAATCTTAGGAAGTTTATTCTGCTTAAGTAAAAAGTTCAATATAGTTTCTTCCCTTATGTCAATCCTTTGCAGTAATGAAATTTTGCTTCCTTTTAATCATATCCACACACACAGAGGACTTAGTTACTAAGCTTAGTGATGCAAACTGAAATCATCCTCCAGTATGAAGTTTTCCACTTGTTTGTTATCAACACAAAATTTATAGCATCCCCATTGCAGTCCCTTTTTCTGGACAGCTATTGTCCAGATAGTGATCAAGCAATTCTGACATTAAAAAGCATTTTCAAATGTATTTACACATCTTACTGAATGTGTTCTTCTTTCAGAGGATGTTTAATTTTTTTTTTTATCCCAGTACTTGTAGAAATGTCTTCTTAAAATAGTCATGTTTCCTGAAATACAACTGGAAGAAAAAAAAAAAAAATCTCATAAATATCTTGGTCCAATCCAAAGTTTTATTTCTTTATGCAAGATGAAATCTTGTATGTACCTACAAGGGCACGATTGTTCATCTTATGGACTGAAGGTTGTCTTACAGTTAAAACCTGTGTGCATTTGTGCATAAAATATTGGTTCAGTTATAAATGCTTGACTAGAGATGTCAGATGTAGTTTTTTTCTTTTGTTTTTGAGTTGTGGTTGTTTGTTTTCTTTAAGCCTGTAATGTGAGGAAACTAGACCTGTGCATAACTGTCTTTGTCTTCCCCATAAAGTGTTACGCTTTGAATCCTGTGAAATTACCAAGGTTTTAATCAGTTTGGCTTCTTAGCATGTGGAAATGGAAATGAAGTAGGCATGTGACAGATTGACAACAGTGGCAAAAGAAGAAGGGCAACATGGAAAGTCCTAGTGTAGAAGAACATTACTGCATTGTTACCAGGGCCAAGTACATTGTTTGCATTTCCCTGATATAATTTATTAATAGTGGTTGCTGCTAGTAATTACCTTTAAACATAATGCCTCAAAGAAGTTAACAGCACACAAAAGGTTTGGAATTACTGAAGGAAGCTGAATTTCTTGTAGTTTTAATGAAGTCTCTCCTCTGAACAAAGACTTGAAGTGGCATTTGTCTGTGCTGGTAGCTATCAAAGCTTAAAGAGAATAATATTAGTGTGGTACTCACATGTGTTGCGAGATCCATTTTATCCTGAAAAGTAACATTCTAATTCTTGTTCCCATCATTTTATCTAATGGAGTATTCACCGTGTTGTTCATTATTTTTATTATCGTCACGATGCCTGAAAGACTCATCCAAGGAGTAAGGTGGCAGCAAGCAAACTAATGTATGAACAGAAAAAAGAAACATTCCCTGTCGCCAGGAACTTAAATCCCAGTTCAAGAGAAGATGTAGGTCCATGCATATACTTGGAGTTAGAAGTGTGGGGAAAATGATACACCGTTTGTCAGTGTCATGATTGATGAACTTCAGCACACCGGCAGCTTAGTCATCATTGAGTGGTTTGGAGGCCTCACAATGAAAGGGTTTCAGAGGAAAGGGTTGTGGCGTGGCTTTGCTGACTTTAGCATTAAAAGCTACTGCTATGTGAAATTGCTGCAGGAGGGAAGTCATGAGTAGCTCCTGTAAAACTGAAAAAGTGCTTAGTGGAGGCTGATATAGGCAAGAAAAGGGAAGGCAGCTCATCTTACACGTAAACAAATGAGAGGAGTGATGCGGAAGGCAATGAACTAGGAAAATTCAGCAACATCCTGGAAATGTATGAGTGTGACAAGGCTACGTGCCCTAAGGTCGGGCAAGGAGAGAAGGGAGGGAACATTGCACTGAGGTGTGGAGTATGTGGACCCACATTTTAGCCACGCACAGAGGAAGAAAATGCTGTCTTTGGAGGTATTGTACAAAACATTATTCAAGGTATTAGGCTGGAGAGGAGAACTTGAAGTGAGCCCTGTGTTAAATGGCACGTCTAAGCTCGGAAACGTGTGGCAATGGTGTCTGCAGCAACCAGGGAAGCCTGAGTTGATGGTTAGACATCAAAACATTAAGTGGAAAGAGCGTGGTTTTTATTTTGCAGAGTTACAAAAAAGAAACTCTAATGCTGGAGTTGGATCTGAATTTCTTTTAGTTGAGAAATGAAGTACATAAGGAAAGAAATGAGGACTAAGCATACACCTCTACTGAATACTTAAAGAAAATTTGGATAAGGTGATGATAACATGGCTGGATTAGCAGTGATTAGGGACATGAGCAGAAACTTCAGGAGAGGTTGTTAGCATGGAGAAGATTTCAAGAAAAAGTTTCAGTTTTACAGCACTGAGAGAGCTTGTCTAACCCAGTCCAGAGTACTCGCTGGTCCTGCTTCAGAGAAGGTCATTAGAGACTTTGAATGATACCAGTCAGGAACTTGAGTCTGAGAGAGCTGACTGGAACAGCACTTGATACAATATAAAAGCTCTTTTCAGTGGCTTTTGAGAATTGAAGAACAGGAGAGTTGGCAAGGCAACTTGCCTTGAAAGGTAGGTTCAAGTGTAGGCTGCTTTTAGTACAAATGTCAAGGGAAGGAGCCTTTCTGCCTGCTCTGCTTTAACACGAGTAGCAAAAGATGAGTTGAAAAGCTCTGCAGCATGGGTGACAAATGGTCTGTGTTTACTGTGAAGGTGAAAGATGGGAATTTTGGAAAGCTTATGCCGATCCATCCTCTAACACCAGTTTCTCCCATAGCTGTCTGCTTTCAGGTAGCATAACATTATTATTGAAGTTCTGCTGTTGGAAGGCATTCATTGTGGGGTTTTCTGTTTTTCTTTTGTTCAGCACTGGTTCACTGAGCTTCCTCCTGTCTTAACTTTTGAGCTGTCAAGATTTGAGTTTAATCAGGCTTTGGGGAGACCAGAGAAGATACACAACAAATTAGAATTCCCTCCAATTTTGTATCTGGACAGGTACAGTATGATATTATCAACACAGTCCTCGTATAAATATGAATCAAATCTCATTGCTTGGGTAAAGTTTCTGATGTATCTTGTACTTGCTTAAATCACAGTAAATTTCTGTTCTAGCTGGGCAAATTATAATTCTCATGGGTTTCATCTGTCTAAGAAAATACACGTAGATAACAACTTGAAACCTGTTGCTACTTTGTGCCAAAACCTGCTTACACTTCAGTCTTGGATTTATTGCTAGGTAGTTGTGTACACAGGCAAAATGCTCTGAAAAATCACAGTGTTTATGAGCCCATTTAGGAAAGAGGGTGAGTAGTTAGATATTTCATGGTGTTCCAGATAGACTGCATGGACTGAAGAGGACTCTCAACATCAGTGCATGCTGCTCATATATAGACTTGAAATAGTTGGCTTTCAGTTAGATGCTGAATGTTATTTGTGAGCATAAACAGTGAAACAGGAGTATGGTTGCTATTTAAAGCGTTTAATTTAGAAGCTTTCTAGTATGCATTTGTTTGCTTTCATGAGACGCATCCATGGTATGAACTTTTGGCACTGGGGATAAAGCATCTTTTAGAAGTTCTGGAAGGTGGGAGACTTAATGGGGTTACTGTTTTCTTTTTGATTCTGATTTATTGCTTAACATGTTGTAGGTAAAACAAGGTTCTGAAGAGGGTTAGTTTTTATTAATACTGAACACCATGACTGATGGGTGCAGACCTCAGTTTCAGTGTTGGAATACTATAGGCTGACAGCTTTCTCTAAATTTCATGTTTTACAGGTATATGCACAAAAACAGAGAAATAACAAGGATTAAACGGGATGAAATCAAGAGACTCAAAGAGTACCTCACAGTTTTACAGCAGAGATTAGAACGGTACTATAGATCACTGTTCCCAGTGTAAATGCAAATAATATTATGGGCTATATAGAATAACTCCTTTCAACTATGCACTTTTTATGTAGTTATTTTGCGTGAAACGTGCTAGGAAAGGCTTGCTTTATTTAATTGCAATCAACCAGAAAAAATATTTTTCTTTTTTTTTCTTTTTTTTTTTTATTGTTGTATATGTGAGTCATGGCATTAATACGTTTTGTGGTTAACAGATATTTAAGCTATGGTTCTGGTCCTAAACGATTCCCCTTGGTAGATGTCCTGCAGTACGCCTTGGAGTTTGCCTCCAGCAAGCCGGTGTGTACATCTCCAGTCGATGACCTGGGTGCTAGTGCCCCTGCCAGTGGCACGCTGCCGGCCCAGACCTCACCCAGGTAAGGGCTGCCTCCTGCTCTCCCCAGGTGAGAGGCCAGTCATGCCCTCAGTGCAAACCCAGCCCCTGAGAGAGAGAGAGAGAGGGGAGAAAGTTTAACTGCTTCATTCATCGGATTAATACAACCGGGTATCTCCGGAGGGCTATGGTGTAAAGTTTCCGTTCTCTTCCTAGAAGTGGTTTTTCAGCATGACAGAAATAAATAAATAAAGCAAAATTTTAAGAATCTGGGTTTGTCTCATGTGTTTATAAAAATGTCTCTAGGGGGAAAAATTAAGATTTTCAAACAAAGCACAATTCTACTTAAATTTCCAAATAGACACAGCATCTGGTGAGGTCACTGCTTCCCAAGTGCAATGTTTAGGAATGTATGTGTTGCAGAGCTTCAAGGTTTCTGGTGTACAATTTATCTGTTAAATTTTTGCTTGGGAGGAGTTAAGCTGCTTTTCTGCTTTGCAGCTTATGCTTCTTACTGAGTTTGTCAGGAACCTAAGAGTCTGAGTTTTTAAATACAGAATAGCTAAAGTATCAGGGAGATAAAGGTTCAATACTGTTGTTTTTCTTATTATAGAAGCTAGTAACCCTTAGGGTAGGGCTTGGCTAGGTGGACACTAACAGTTTATAACACATTTTTTATATTGCTTTCGGAGACTATCGTTTTAGGTTCTGGTCCCATCAAGATGGTTAACTTTGTGCTTCAAAGAAGTAAAGTAAATGAAATCTTTTAGAAGCTTTCTGGATTCGAATGTCTTACTGATAAAATGCCAGTAGAAATTGTGATGCTGATAAGACAAACTTTTAAAAGCTAGCATCGCTTGCATGAAATGCAATATCAAAAGTAATATACTTTGTTCAAACTCCTAAATAGAATGTTTGTTCTGTCAAAATGTGTTACGGCTTTTTTTGACCAATCTGTAGAAACACAACAGCATGTTGTGTGAAGTTGACATGGTCAGATCTTACTGTTCTTGGAACTTTCTGAACTACTGAAGAATCCCAGTTCCCCAGGCTGTATCATGATGCCGTGCACAAAGTAAAAAGTTTGTGGCTTTCTAGAAAGATCTTCAGATTCCTCTTATGTCTATGTTTACATATAGACTGTCTTCTTGATGGGAAGAGAAAAATCTGTAACAGATTTTTGGTTTTAATGTTCTGATGCTCTTCCAGAATTATCTTAAGCTGGCTGCTTTGCTATTTGGGTTACAAGACTTGTTTGGAATAAGTTTAGATGGCTTGGTGCTAAATTTCCAGTGTGCCATATATACCAGAAATGCCTTCATTGTTGCTGTTCAATTAACAGAAGTTCTAGGTAGGGGATCAGGAAAAGAAAGAGTACTAGGCATAAGACATGTGAATAACTTAAACAGCAAACTTATATTTATTGGATTTTATGGCCAATAGTCCATAAGACAAGCTGCCGTGATTTTTCATTCTGCAGTTTTTCTTAAATGTTTCAAAGTGATTACTTGTATCAAGTTATTTGGAAGGGTTGAATAGCATTTCTAGTAAAGCAAACTGTGGCCTGACTGATCCAATTCAGATTCCTTTGTCTTTGATAATGGTAGCCACAGTTGTTGTGTGAACTTGTAGTACACCTCAACGTTTGCAAGATTTACATAGTGATATTGTAGGTATCTTTTCTGGATTACACTGTAGGAAATTATTACGTTTAAAATTTTGTTTTCAGATGAAAAGCTTATTTTTATGGTGTAGCTTTTAGCTTATGTGTGTGATGATTCAATTCTTATATTTCATGTTTTGAATGAATGCAGCACAATAGAGCAGCAGGGACCTTCATCTTCAGATGTTCCAAGCACATCTCCTGTACAAAGATCAGTAATACATAAACCATTCACACAATCCCGAATTCCTCCTGATCTGCCAATGCACCCAGCGCCAAGGCACATCACTGAGGAAGAGCTGTCTGTCCTAGAAGGCTGTTTACATCGCTGGAGGACTGAAGTAGAGAATGACACTAGAGGTAATGCCACAAGCTGGAGAATGTATTTGCCCTTAGAAAGGGTTTGTGGAAATGGGGGAAATAGCCTTTATGTCCGCGTGTGTGTTGAGTTGCTTGTTTCCAAACTTGCTTCTGACACATGGGAAAGAGTCGGAGATTATAGTAGACTCGAGATACATAAACTGAAGAGGCAAACTGGGCACTGAGTGTAGCATATATGGGTGTTTCAATGCAGGTTTCTGTGCATCTGGTGTTGGGGGAAGTAGAGTGAAATAGAGGTGGGATCCACACCAAAGAACATCTCTGCAAATATGTTTGAGTTGGATTAGTGATAGCAGCTGGGCTCATGCTGTGACTTGGTGCTCTGTGGGGACGTTAGGGTGGGGTGGCCCCTTCTATGAGGGAAAACTCAGCAAATTTCTGAGCAAAGCCTTTTTTGGAGTGGGTAGAGCATACAGTCTGTTCTGTTGCTCTGAGGGAAACAAGGGAAGCAGTTGTTGGTTAAGCTCTAGGAAATGAGCAGTGGCGTGTCACTAATTGCTGTCTCTATTTTTTCATCTGAGAAGGCTTAGTGTTTGGCATATAGGTAGATAAACAGATGCACGAAATATGAAATATACTGTTGTTTGAGCCTTTGATGAGGAAAAAAATAAAGATGTAGCCATGTGGAATTATTCAGTCTTATGGGAGAGAGATGATTCTTTTATGTTTCTTTTAGATTTACAAGAAAGTATATCTAGAATACACCGGACAATTGAATTGATGTACTCTGACAAAACAATGGTCCAAGTAAGTATAATTTCTGCATGAGATAATTCAAAATAGATCCTCTTTGTCAGTTGAATAAAAGTTCTTAGGTGCTTGAAAATAGAGCAAGTACACAACATTTACATACAGCAATTTGAGAAATTTAATTGGGAAGTCATAATGGATTTTGCAAACTTTTAATTATGCACGGTCAGATAAGATGGTATTACAATATTTGCATAGGTGACATGAGACAGGTATAACATATGACATGCTTAAATTTAAGTAACTTTGTAATGGAAGGTCTAAATATTATTTATCTCTGATCAGTTTTTTCTTTTACTCAAATGCAGAACTTCAGCTTTTCTACAACACATTTTCTCACCCCTATTTGACCATATTCTAAGTAGCCTTATGGCTTTAAGGTGGGAAAGCATTAGACACAAGAAACCATTATTTTTATACCTCAGTCCTTATTGCCATTGTGTATTGCATCGTCTGTATTAATGCTAAAGGATTCAAGACTCCTGATTTTAATTTGTAGTTAATGCCAGTGTTTTTTGTTGTAGTTTTGGTTTTTGTTTGTTTTTTTTTTTTTTTAAAACTCTGTCTAGATTTAGTACCAGTCACAACTTTGACTATTAGTATAAACTGCCTTTTAGGGAGATTCTCATGCTGTGTAATCTGAACAGCATTTTTAGAATGCTTTACTATGGAGACATGGCTTCTCTGGTATTTGTTATGTTCACATTCTCATGTTCCTCACTTTGACAGGTTTTAAGGTTAAGGATTACTTCCTTTGCTGCTTTCTTTTAGTAAAAAGAGCTATTTTCCTTCCAAGTAAGAGTTCAGCTTATAGTTTTCCTTGAGGTATGTTTTAATTTTGTACAGCTAGCAGCTGAACTCTGATGTTAAGGATTTTAGACAGACTTGCATAGATGGCTTTCTTTGAGCTTGTACTGGAAGACATTGTTTCACCTAATACTTCTGTTATAACATTTTATTGTCATCTTACAAAATGAAGTAATTTGGTATTCTCGCATCCAAATAGCCAACCTTTGTTGGCTTGTGTTTTGTAGAAGGAAATGCCTCTGGATGGTGAAGATATTAGTCAGCAATCACTACAATGGAAAAAGGGAGATTACTCAGTAAAACACTTTGTCCTAGTACAGACTTGCATAATGTAGACTAGTTTTTTTTGTTTGCTCTTGTTTTGAAAGAGAATTTCACAAAGGGAGGAGGATGAAGATGGTACGTAGATTTGTTAGAGGGGGTTCCAGTGCCATGCCTGAAATTAATGGTGTGTTAAGTGACTGTTAGGGAACAAGTACTGAACCCACCTGAAATGACAGGCTGGAAGTGAGGGCTGCCCTTCTGCAGCCTAACTGGTTCTACCCCTGTGGGTGTTCTGGCACAACAGGAAGAAGGCCAATGAATACAGCTGTCTGCTTTCCCCACACCCACCCTGCATCGGGACGATTCGACAGCTTAGTACTCCCCCATTCTCTGGGAGCAGTTTCACAGCGTTGATTTTTTTCCTCTGAATGACACAATTGTAGGACTGAAGGGTTTTCTTTACCGAGTTGATAATATCTGGGCACATAAAATTAGACTTTTTAAGGAAAACGCTTGGTACTTGCAGGATACTTCCTAGTGTTTGTATGGCCTTTATTTAAGAAGCTCTTAATCTTCTTCTCGTGTCCCCTTGGATTATAAAGTTGTACGTATAACCCATGTCAAATTGCCACATGAAATATATTCCCAAACTTCTTATTTTGTCTCATCCTTCTGAATGGATGTCATCAGCTGCTATTTGAGTGTTTCCCTCCCTCTGTGAACTTGCTGTGAGGAAATGAGACACACACCTGTTTTTTTCCTGTGGGAATTAATCTTTGATAAATCAGCTTTGAATATCTGTTCTGTAGCTACGTGTGACGAGGGTGGTGAAGCTCCATTTCCGTTTCGTGGGTCGTAAGTGCAAGCTAAGAAGCTTCATGCCAATTATTTACTTGTTGTGTTGCCCTGTATGTTAATTGCTGTTGATACAACGGCTTATTGCAGGAGATGCCTGTTGACAGTGAACTCTCCTGTGTCCTCCAGTCACAAACCTCTGGGGGGAACCTTCCTGGAAGCTCAGCCTGGATGGCTGACAGCTGGTCCTCCAGAGCTGGAGCCAAAGGATAGGGCCCCTCAGGTTGACCCAGTTAGCATGATTTTAGGTAAAATGATTTAGATTTGAATGCCCTGTTTTAGGCATTAAGATTGGTTTGTTCTTTTTTTTTCACTGAATTTTTATAGTTGGAGGGACTGTAGAGATCATCTAGTCCAACTCCTAAACTTTTATTGTCAAAGTCTAAAGAGATTTCACTTGTCTCCTTATTTTTTTTAAATAAATCAGGATCTGCATATATTTATGTGCATTTTCAGGGACTTGCAATCATTTTAAGATGGCTTTTGCACTGGTTTGATGACAGATGTTAAAAACCCACAGAAGATGGGTTTCTTCTGTGTATGCTTGTATTTGGGAGACTTTTACAGTGTGGTTTGGTCTCTGGGATGACAGACTCTTTGATTCTAGCTGCTGTGCAGTCAGCCAGCTTTCCAGTTCAAGGGGGAGGGGGGGTGTTCCTAAATCTCCACCACTTGCCTATAATCTGGAAAAGAGCGATCAGGTTGAAAGTAACTTCAAGGAGTTTCTCAAGTCAGAGTTACATACGCATTTATCGTTACTAATTATTGTGGCGCCCAAATGATATTTGCAACAAATTCTTAGTACACTTTATGTGAAATAGGTCGTTTTATCCACAGTCCAGACTGTGACACCTGTGAAGGGTTGCTTCAGTTTTTTCATCCTAGCTAAGGGGGGTCACTGAGGCATACTGTGCACAGCAGGGGAGATCGGTTTCCCCCTTTGGGTGTGCTGTTTCAGCAGGTTAAAATGACCCAATCACTAAGATGCTTTTAGAAGGCTTGTAAGTAAGGAAGCACCCATTCTGCTTTTCTCTTCTTCACATTTCCAACTACTTACATAGAAACTAAGTTTACTATTCTATTTACGTGTCAGTGAACGCATATAACCTGGGAAACTACGTTGACCCTAGAAGCTGTTATCTTGCACTTCTCTGCCTTAGGGGGAGGAGAGGATCTCTCCCTGTCTCCCGTCCTCCTCTTAGCAATGCTTTTACTGATACTTTTAAAATACTGGAAAAAAAGTTGTATTCCTATTCTGCTGTAAGAATTTTACAGGATTTTTTTTTTTTTTAAGGAAGTACTCACCTCCCAGATATTCCTTTAAATAGATTATTTTACTGGCACATAAAAATCATGATTTTAAACCTTGAATTTGCATATGCTTTTCCGGGCTTCAGGACTGAGTTTACCAGGTCAGAACTGGAGCAAATGGTAGATATTTAAGGCTGACGTATTTGAGATTTGTTTTGTAGATACAGGGAAAATAGGAATATTAAGGAATTAAAAAAAAAGAATGCCTGGCAGTAAAGACAGCAGAGTAGACATTTGTGCTATAGAATTACTAATGTTTTTAGAATCTCTGGTAACTAGTATTTATAAGTAAAATTGTTCAAAGTCTTCTTTGCTTCCTGGTGGGTTGCTAGTTTTACCTTTTTGGTTTTCTTCTGTGTCATGTTTTGATCCTGTTTATTTTTGTTACATTTATTTAACATAGCTATTATTGCTTTCAGGTAATAGGAACTAAATGCTGACAAATGAGAGTGACGTTGTGGATTTTTTATTTTGTTTTGGTTGTTTTAAGGTTCCTTATAGGTTGCATGCTGTGCTAGTTCATGAAGGTCAAGCTAATGCAGGACACTACTGGGCATACATTTATGACCACCACCAGCACAGATGGATGAAATACAATGATATTTCTGTGACAAAGTCAACTTGGGAAGAGTTGGAAAGGGACTCTTTTGGTGGCTACAGGAATGCCAGTGCATATTGTTTAATGTATATCAATGATAAGGAACAATACTTGATACAAGGTAATGTTATGGGTATGTTTTCTGCATGATATAGAATAGCTGAATATATTGATAAAAAGTTTTTTTCAGAATGATTTTTAGACTTTTGAATGGTTTTAATAATTATTGAAATATTGAATAATTATTGAAAGTTCTATTTATGCTCATAACCATTAGTCAGATTGTTTATGTGAGTGGAACAATTGCTCATCAACTTTTAGATTAATAAAGACAGACATTGTTTCAGCATTATTAAGAGAGCAAAATAAACTAAGTTTTTCAGCCAGGTGATTACATATTCAGAATTTTTAAGATGTCACCTCACTGAAGATTAGAACAGAAATATGGAAATAAAGAAATGAGCCTCTTGACTTGAAAATCCTTGTGTAGCATTATTTTTTCATAAGCTTCAGAACTCTGAACTTTACTGGAGCATGGAAACTTGAAGCTTTATGCAGTATATTGAATAACTTAGCCCTACCAACTATACGTTAAACCAAAGCAATACACAGATATGGAAAATTTTTTTCAGGTCATGTAGTAGTATGTAATTATAAGGCTTGTACAGAAGTGTTTGGAGAGAGAGGAAAGGTCCCTTACCATGAGCCTTCTAGGGCTTGATAATGACGGCTAGGGAGCTGACTGTGAAAATGGCTGGAGATTCAATAATACAGTGGAAAATGTTCATGTTTCTATCTTTTCATAGGGCAGAAAGCTACAATGTGTATTTGTTTGCTTTTTCAGTAAGGACCGGTATTAACCCTGACATTCCTTGATTGGCAGATTACTAGACTTGCAGCCATAAGCTTTATGGGCCCTGTATAAAGGTTGCGGCCTCCTTGCTGGGGGACAACTACAGCTGACTGATTGCCCAGTATCTATGATGCTCTTACAGAGACCATTCTCTAAGCCAAATGGAAGGTTACTTCATATAACTGGTGTTCTTATCAGTTGACTTTCCAAAACCCTGTAGGCCAATTCTCCTTCCCCTTTTCTGCTGCGAAGTTGAGCTGTTTCAAGCTCTATGTGCCAGGAGTGCAATCAATCTGTGGTGGTCTTTTTTGTGACATTTTTTTCCTGAATGTTTACTATCATAGGTTCCTCTTTCAAAATGGCAATAATCTGATGGTGCCCAAGAATGTATAACCCAAAGACTGCAAGAGCAGTAGCCGTATGCCTCAGTAGCAGAGGGATGCCCGACAGATAATAAAACCAGTTAAAAGTAATATAGTTCTAGGGTTTGCTGCTGACCTGAATGTTTCCAGTAATTCACTTAAAGAAATTCTTTGAACATGCTTTCTTTTCTTGTATTCTTTCTTTTTCTGAAATTTATGTCATGTTACCACAGAGGAGTTTAACAAAGAAACGGGGCAGATCCTTGTGGGAATGGACACGTTACCTTCTGATCTAAGGGATTACGTCAAGGAAGACAATAAACGTTTTGAAAAAGAACTTGAAGAATGGGATGCAGAACTTGCTCAGAAAGCACAGCAGGAGAAATTGTTATCTCAGATACCCAGGGCACCAGCACCCTCACCTGCTCCAGGTTAGCTGCTTTTACCTGTTTTTAAAAGGAGTAGAACCAAAAATCACCAGATTTTGTATATATTGTTTTGCATCTTAAGAAAGGGGGGAAAAAAAAGTTAATTTATGTAATTTTGAACTATAACTATTATAGCACTTAATTGGCTGTAGGTCATTCCATATGTTGGGTCTGTATCTCATAGAAGGTCAAAGTAGAATCTCATTTTGTTTTCAGTCATCTATTGTGTGATTGATGAATACACCTCACTTGAGCATTAATTAATCTACAGACAGGACAGGTCTATGGTTCCTAGTATATATGAAAGTGTTCAAAATGACCCAAGACAGACTGGTGTAAAGCTGTATTTGTGAATGGTGTGACCTACCCTGTATTTTCAATGTGAGTTACCTTATCTGCGAGTGAGGCAACTACCCAAATAAAATGAATCAATTCAAAATTCATGCTTATACTAACACAAAAACTTGTTATTTTATTTCTGTCACTAAGTTCAAGCAGGAGAACCAGAATATTTAGAGCAGCCGTCAAGAACTGATCTTTCAAAGCACTTAAAAGAAGATTCTGTACAAGCAATCAATAAAGCTTTAGCTGAACAAGAAGATAGAGGTCCAGAAGCTATAATGGATACGGTGAGGATATTTTGAAGCCTGAAATACTTCTTTTGCTTTTATTTTGCAAGAGGAAACAATAGCTGATAAAAGGGCGTGAGTGTAAACTTTGAATTTAATTCCTATTTCCTCTGGGACTGTCCAACACTAAAGTCTGTGCAAAAAGTTTGTATAACAGAAATGGGTGTAGTAAAAAATACTAAGATAGATGTCCTCTCTGTGATTGAAGTACTTGTCACAAGTACAGCATATTGTACAAATAACAATCCTGGTTTTGTGTCCACCATCTTTTCGAAGATGGTTCCATTTATTTTTGAGTAGTAAACATTGACATTCCGTGTAAAGATTTGAAAAATACTACTTTAAACATACAGTTTTTTATCTGAGAAAGGTAAGATTATAATTCAGTTCCCTTGAAAGACCTATGGAAGTTCAAGTAGCTTTCAAAAACAAGAGTGTTTTTCAACAGTATTCTGCAGCTTTCATGCAAATTCAGAATTTGATGAAAATTATTTTCTATGATTCATCAGATACGTATATTAACTTAAAATGTTTATAAGAATTAATATTGGATGATTGTTTTCACTTAATACAACAAGTACTATGAGGAATGGGAAACTACTTTATGAGTTATTAACAGGTTTATTTTTTTTTTTCAGCAGATATTTATTTTTGCTTCCCTATAAGTATATAGATAACCAATATATTTGCCACCAAAGCAAGTTCCTTTAAAGCAATACACACATTCAGTCTCGAAACTGTGCCCTTAAGGATAAAACATAGGAAAAGTACAACATAGCTTCCTTAGGCACCACTAGAGATATGGACACTTCAAATCTGTGCAAAATTTGAAGCATACTTCCTAAATTCAGGTATGAGTATTCAATAAACAAAAACAGTCTATCCCTAGATATCTTTGGGGACAACAATAAAATCCTTTTAAAACTGTTAAAAATGACATGACAACTCCTTGACTCCTGCACTTGATGTGCTTTTTATCCATCTTTCCTGTGGTGTCAGGAGAGCAGAGAAGCACACATTTCTCAGCTAAACTGAAATAAAAACCAACAGGGAAACTACTCCAACCCTTGACGAAAAGATGCTTTACCACTAATGCTTTAGGCTACTGCCTATCTGACTTCTTTGAGTTCTTGGAACAGCTTAGGAGAAGCCTGTTTAAGATGTTATCCCCAGCTGAAGAGGTAGCCATGAAGATATCAAACACACGATAAAACGTTTTGCATGATGCTGTCCTCTTTCTAGAGTCTGTGGGCATCCATCCTGGTGGGATGTGGGAGAATCTTAAAGATTTGATTCCATGGATTAGGTGTTTTACTTTGCATAGTGATCACCCTTAGGACCTTACAAGACTCTGCCTGAGGAAACACATGAGGAACATCATGATAGGATTAATGAGAGAGATACAGGTCATCTTACTCCAATATTTTCACTGCATTGTTCTGCAACAAGGTGGATGACTCTTTAAAAATAAAACAAAAAACCCTCCAAAACATGCAAACTCTTCTATTTAGAAACAAATGTATTTTATCTGTTAGAATCTAAAGCCAATATCTAGCTTAATTGAAGGTACTTTGTTAATGTTTAAAAGTTACTCTCTGCGTACCCCAAATTAACTTAGAATTGTGCTTCCTTCTCAGTGTATCAGCATGCTTTTTGATTATTGTCCTTCCATATGCATTCTGACATGCAGGCATATATTCCTTTCATCCACTTTTTGTTTGTACAATTTAGAAGGAGAAAAGCAGGCATCAGAACATGTAACAAACAGAACTGTAGATTAGTCACCACATGATCGTTTGTGCCATTTTCTGCGCTGTTGTCCTTATTTCCACCCTCTGCACAATCTTCCTTAGGTTTTTTATAGGGCTGCGTGTAAAAGGATACTATGTGTGTTTCCAGAATCTTGGTTAAAAATGAGACTATTGTAAAAGTTGCAGAACAAGTGGCATGGCACTCTGAGTGCTGAGATTAGAGTCAAGGTTTAAATTCTGCAAATGTTATAAATTGGCTTGTAAACCATGGTAGACTGTGGGAGCTGAGATCTGTCTCTGTTGTTAAAAACTTACTTTTGCATAGCAAGAATTTCAGTGCCGAACATAATTTTCCCCTTATTTTCTATCTAATTACTTTTCTTAAAAAGTACCCCTGTTGAATGCAATGTACTTTTAAATACTACTTCAAGTGTCTTAATTGCTAGAGGCTTTTTTGTAATTTTTTTTCCTGGAGCTTCAGGGAGTGTTATCCCTTTACATCGTTGCCATCCCTTAAT
This sequence comes from Scolopax mira, assembly GCA_004320125.1. Lineage (NCBI taxonomy): Eukaryota > Metazoa > Chordata > Aves > Charadriiformes > Scolopacidae > Scolopax > Scolopax mira. The sequence goes on from BJBW01008215.1 coordinate 97,671, forward strand.
ATGAATTTATCAGATAGTTCAGTTAAAGTTAGGAATTTTTTTGTAGAATGTATGAAAATAAGTGGTGGTTCACAGCCTCATTGTTTAACAACTACCTTAAATTTGTAATGGATGTTAGAGTTCCAATACTGACATACTAACCTGTAAAGATGTAATTAGTGAATAAAGGACAAATTAAATCCTCTTAATAATGATGGCTTGATTTTAAAATGTACTGCTTAAAATTACGAAACTGTAAGTAATTAGAGAATGTGTGATATTTATAATGTTTTTCAGAACTTCAGCAGTGCGCATCATTTTACTTCATCAACATGTCAGTTTGCGTGTCTCTCTAATTTTCTTTTTTTTTTATTATGATTATTTTTTTTTTATTATTTCCCCCGACACATACTGATAATGGTTTTCTTCTGCAGAGCTCTGATAATGCCCCAGCTCAACCAGCTCCTAACCAGCGAGTTGTAGAGGTGGCGATTCCTGATGTAGGGACTTTTGTGATTGAGTCAGAGGAGGGGGGTTATGACGATGAGGTACATCTGATTGCAACTGTGTGCACCGCTCCTCCTCGGTGCTTTCTCCTGCTGCCTGATGAGAATTTTTGGCATGTTTGCACATTGTTGACACCTAACAGATTTCTGCAAAACTAAATGCTTAGCGATTTGTAATGTTAACAATGTCTTAACTTGTAATGAAATATGAAAGGAGAGCACTAGCTACTCTAATTGGGCACGCTTTGCATGTACCATTTACACTGGAGGTATATTTGTCTTTTTAGCTGTGGAAGTTGAGTGATTGTGTTAGGCCAGAAGGCCTTTGAAATGCTGGTGGCAGACTGTGGTCTACTACATTATTTAAAAAATGACAGGATAGTGAGTGATTTTCTTACTGTTTGTGCTTTCTTGTCAGTCCAGTAAAGCTGATGTTAAAGTCTGATCCCTCATTTTGCAAGGTTAAGCTCTTCAGACTTCATGGATTAAATTATCCATGGAAATAACCTGAAGCTGATATAGCTGGTGGAGCTGACTTTTCCAAAGCTTAAGAAAAAATACTTAATTTTTCCTAGTTTCAGACATGGGGTGGTTGGTGCATGTACCTGGTACTATTTTGGGAACAGAGGCTCATGTCATCCTGAGAGCCATTATTTTCTGTTGCCCTGATCTAGCAGCAGAAGGCAACACTGCCAGGTCATCAAGCTGCCCTGCCTGGGCACTACTTACTCCATGTTTTGGTTGGGGACCTTTTGCTTCCCTAAGCAAATGAATATTTCAGGTCATTCTGCCCTGTAATTTCATCAGCTGTAACTGGCAGTATGGGGCAGGGAATAAAATTATTTAATTGCTGTTGTCACACTGAGTTTGGTTTCTGACAGATGTGTAGTCTTCAAGTGTAAAGACATGAGGATTTGGCCTAATATAACGACCTGCTCTTTTGGGATTTTTTTTTCCCCCCCCTCTGCTGTTGTCCCCATGTCTTTCTACACTATAACCTTCTTCCCTGTTTCCCCATTCCTTTTTGTAAGTGTATCTGCTTTCTTCATAATGTTCTGATGTGTGGGAAACTCTTCTGGGATGTTGAGGATTCTTTGTATTCTGTTCTTAAGGGCTATGCTGGTTGCTGCCCCAGCTATACCTTGGGCAGGGAGAGAGGGAGTCTTTTTCCTTTACTCACAGATAACAAAGGGGAAAGGCCTTTCAGAGTAACGTAGATGTATCAAATTATTGATATAGAACTGATGTGAATAGCTGTGAGATGTGTCATGTTTGGCTTTGTGTTTGTTGAATGCTTTGGGGTGGTTGTGGGTGGTGGTTTGTTTTTTTTTTAAGCATTTGTCTGCAAATGTTTCAAGGATCAATTGCATTTGCAGCAATAGGTCTCTTATTTTGATGTTAAAATACATACAAAATACAGGCACTGTTGCTTACTATGTTTTTAGTATAGCGTGTGTAAAGTGTGATTGGGTGATTTTTCTATTTGAAGTATCTTCTTTTTATTATTTTTCTAATCCTTTGGTGGCCACAGGTAGCACTCATTCAGTATGCAGTTTCTGATGGATACTAATGCTGAACAATGCATGTTCCTTTCCCGGGAAGTTTTGACCATGTAACTTTTAAACTGTATTTGACACAGTTCGTCAATTTGTGGGTTTTGTCTGGGTTTTTTTTTTTTTTGTAAGCTTCCTTTAATCATATGTTGTTACAATAAAAATCTATACACGTGCCATGACTGACTTGCAGAAGATGCACACCAGATCTGTATTGAAATGTTCCGTTTCAGTGTATGCATGCATTAAGTTGGGTTTTTTTATCGTGCATGAGACTAAAAGCGTATTGAATTTGGTCATTAAAATATTAATCATTCAAAACTTTTACCTTAAATCCCTTGTGGCAGGTCATGCTGACCCCGAACATGCAAGGTATTATCATGGCTATAGGTAAAGCCAGGAATGTTTATGACAGGTGTGGGCCAGAAGCAGGGTTCTTTAAGGTACAACTAACATTTTCAACTTTTTCTCCTCTGACATTTCTTATTAGATATGCCTTCTCCTTCCACCCTTTGCATATTAAGACTGTTGCAGCATTTATACATACTTCTCTGTGATAGAAATATCTCAATGGAGGACTGCTCCTTTGAAAAATAGACAGCTGCTTCCATACTGCTGTATGATATCAGTAGCTGATACACCATTTTGTATTTTAGCTTTCTAATAATAATGGCAATTAACATGAAACATAGATGTGTGATCAAGAAAGTTATGCTTTTTTATTTTTCCCCCTCTTAGTAACAAAAAACATGCCTTCACTAGACTGCTTAGGACATCAATTTTTCCACTCAGGGACATCAGTGTTCAGTCACTTGTTGCTTATTTCAAAGAGATACTCTTGTTTTGTACTCCTTAAAAGTTTTGTAGTAAATCTAAATTACTTTCTGCATGGTTGTCTATACTATTTATTTAGGTGTTATTTTATTGCTGGGATTCAGACATTAAGCTTTTTGTGGATATAACTCTTCACAGTGATACCAGATTTAAAATGTGTCAGTCGTCTTAAATACACAAAATTCTGAGCATTTTTAGCTCATGATCTTTTGGATTTTCAGGGTATTAGAGAGGGAGTTGCTTTGGCATGATGTAAAATCCTCTCAAATGTGATTTGGAAGGGGGGAAGAAGTTTCTTGCTTGTTGTTGAGTAACAGTCTGTTTCCTTCTTAATTACTATGGTGTATTTGCAGTAGAAGAAATCGTAAAAACTAAAAGAAACAGAAAACCCCCAAACAAACAACAATCAATCAAAGAACCCTTTCCCCCCACCAAAAAATTCTCTAACCCTCCTATGGAAGTTAAAATCTCATGGTTCTGTCGATTTGTTTGTTTGTTTGTGTGGGTTTTGTAATGGAATCCTAGAGTACTGTCATAAACCACAACACTTATTTGCAGAGCTGTCTCTGTTAACCCTCAGGGCATGGAGAGAGGCTGCTATAGCCTCTGGCTAATGAAATATGTTTTGTTTGGGATTCAGTACTGGGTTGGTTGGGGTCTTTTGTTTGGTTTTTTTTGTTTGTTTTCAAATTTATTACTTAATGGAAAGATGTAAATTTTTGTTATTTTTTTCTACATTGAAAAAATGCTCATTTGATCAAATAAAACTTTTTAACAGAAAATGTAATTACATCAAATTTTTTTTTAATATGAATGGTGTTTTCGTAACTTAAAAACAAAAATGCAGTTTGAAATATAATTTTATTTAGTGCTTTGGTGTTATGAAAGCAATGGTCAGTTGAAGTGTTTTTAGGTCTTTAATTTGGAATGCTTAAACATGTTCACTTTATGGGGGTGAGAATTTGACTGTGAGTGAAAAAGTGTTCTGATGCTAAATTGTTGGAGAGTAGAAAGTTTCCTTACTCATTTTCTGCTGAATTGTGTCTGCAATAACTTAGAAGAGGTAGAATATGCTTCATTTTTTGAGTAGTACATTAATATGAACCTATGCAGTGGTCCTACGTAGCAACAAAATTTGTATTTTGATATCAGAAGAAATCTTATGTTACTCTGTAAACTTATCATAGAACCTTCTATGATATTTTCTTAATAATATTATACTCTGGGTTCCCTCGTGTGTTTGTTTTGGTATTTTTAGTAAAATGAGTGTTTACAGGAAACTGGGTTTTTTTTCTGTCATGTCTCTGTTTTAGTGTACCCCAGCTAAAACACATTTGACATTATTTCCACTCCCTTTTTATATCTCAGGCCTGAGACATGACTGATACAAACCCATTAAGATACTCCTTGATCAATGACCTCTGCCAATCATCCTTCTTTACATTTTATAGATAGTTCCTTGCAGAATGTTTGGCTTAATATAGAACATTCTCAGTGAGAAAATGAAAATAATGTAATACTTTTTTCTATACTTTTTCTTGTCCCTTCTTCTTGTATTCTGTTAAAGAAATAGTGTTATTTTTCATCTGTCTGTAGTATGCCATTTTATTTTTAAAAAATATGTATATAAAAATACAGATTTTGTTGCATTTTTTTCCTACTTCAAAGTAGTTAGCTGAAAAATTAAACGTCTAATAGGAATTAGTTTTTGTTTCTGGCCTACCCTAATAAACAGGGTTTAATGGCATAGTTACTCATGTTGGTTTTCTAATTGTTGAACTTCTGATGAAAGATAATAGACACTCTGTCTGTGGCTGTTGGTATTTATAATCAGTTCTCCCTACCTTCCTTTTTAATGATAATGCATATGATTAATATTTAAAAATATTGATGCAGAACACTCTGAAGCTTTAAACTTCTCATTTTCTGTGTTTTAAGTCTGTATGAACATTTGTTTAGTCCTGAAATAAAATGCGTATTAGTAGAGGATGGGAGCCCAAATTCCTGACGGTTAAATATCAGAGAAGTTACCTGCTGCTGCCAGGTGTTTCAAGATAAAGGAATTTGAAATGTTGAACAGGATATTTGTGTGCCTGCTTTGGAGCTTTATTTTCTGCTGAAGTTGTATTGAAATGTTGCTAACGTGTGAAGCTACCGTGTTAAGTCATTTGTTTCAAGTCAACAGTGTTAGCAATCTGAGAGATAAATTATGCAACATACTAATATTTGTCAACATGTCAACGTTTTTCTAATTGTTTTTCTTGTTGTTGCTCTTGTTCATTCTTTATAGTTTCAGTGAATAAAATCTAATAAACATAACAGATGATGTTCATTAAAATCTAATGTGCCAGAAAAGAAAACACTTTGATAACCTTTAGAGTTGATCTAAAATATTCAGTGAGGACTCTGCACTGCCCCAAAGGAGACTAGTATTACTAATATTGAAGTATTAGTTTCTTTAGAAATCCTATGTTTCTTTATTTTTGTTGAACGGCATTTTCTATTTTCACTTAGTGTTTCCAAAATTATACATGTTCATTAAACTTTCTGTACAATTTTATTCCTGTATTTGCATGTTACCCATGAATTAGAGGTACCTTTTTGATTTTATGAGAATTTAGGAGATTCATTTAATTACAGTGTTTGGTACTGGTTTTGGACTGTAAGTGGTTAAAAAAGCCTCTCTAGGGTTTGGGTAAACCTTTTCTTAGGGAGATGCAACACAGCATTTGGACTGCTTTTGAAGTACGGGGTCTACCTAGGATTTTGGTAGGTTTACTTGGGGAGAGACAAGAACTACTTTGCCATTTGTCTGGTGGGTGGTTTTGTTTAGTTTGTTGGTTTTTTTTTTAAAACCTAGTTCAGAATTGTTAGAAGGGTGGAGTATGGAATTGTTAAAAACTATTTTGTAGGCAAAAGGTCATGGGATATGAATTATCTTCTTGTGGTTTGAAAGTTTAATGCCAGAAAGAATAATGTATTTTTTAAAAAATTATTTAGGCAATTAAATTGGAATACACGCGTCTGCTAAAATTAGCCCAGGAAGATCCACCACCTGAATGTGATTACCGTTTGCGTCACGCAATTGTTTACTTCATCCAAAATCAGGCACCAAAGAAGATAATTGAGAGAACGTTATTGGAACAATTTGGAGATCACAATCTTAGTTTTGATGAAAGGTAATAAGATCTGTATATCTCATGTCTTTTACTCACAAATGGTCTCTTATGGGTGGAGAAGCCCTGTTTTGGGGGGTTTTATCTTCTAGTTAATACCTTGCAACTATATGTTGTACAAAAAATAAGATATATTTTTTGTAAAAATCTCTATAAATAGGGTAAACAAGAAGTTGGGTTTCTGTTGCTATTCTAGCAGCCTTCCAGTACCTGAGGGGGGCCTACAGGAAA
>BJBW01008215.1:104102-121954 GCA_004320125.1 Scolopax mira
GTCGGACTAGATGACCTTTGAAGGTCCCTTCTGGCCCATAGAATGATTCTATGAGTCTATGATTCTATTGGTATGAAATAAGGAGAAATACCCCGTGTTGCTCATAGTTTTGCACATAGAATTGTGTACCTTCTTTCAGAACACTGTTTAGGGCTGTGTAGTTTGTGTTCTTCACTGCCCTCAAAGCCAGCAGTAGACAGTAAAGCCTTGCAAGCTAGATGAGTAACTTGAATGCAAGACAGTATCTCTTTTCCACTTGAAATTCCATATATTTTCTTATTTAAAGAAATTGAAAGGTAGAGAACGTTATTCTGATTAGTGAATAATCCTCTAATGTTACTTTTGCAAAGTAAATACAGGGAAGTTTCAAGCCATCTGAACTTTATGTTAAAAAGAAAGACTAAGCAATATGGCAATTTAGCAAAATAAACCAAGAAGTAATTCTTAAATAGCACAAGCCTCCATCATGCTTACTTTTAAAGTACGCCCTCTCCTCATGATTATGCCATACATAATAAAAACCACATTTTCCACAGTATTGTTACAGTGTTTCACACAAGGCTGTAGCTTATATTGTTTGAGGTTGTGTCTTTGTTTGGACAACAGTCTTTGCAAATTTCCAGTAATCATGATTTCTTGATGCTTTCTGTTAGGTGCCGTAACATAATGAAGGTGGCTCAAGCTAAACTTGAAATGATAAAGCCAGATGAAGTAAACATGGAGGAATATGAGGTCAGTATTTTTTATGTTTTAAATTAAACTATAATGTGAAATAGTTATCAGTAAGCTGAACTTTATCTTTACAAATTTCTTCTTGTCTTAAACTGAGAAGTTCAAACCGATTATTGAAAGACCCTTTATTGTAGGAAGCCTGTTTTGATCAGTTGATCTAAAGCTGTTTGTTTTTTTTTTTTCCACATCTGTAATTCCAATAACTTGAGCTATAAATAAATGTCAAGTTTGAGTCTGTCCTTCCTACTTAACGTGTCTCAGTGTCTCTAAGAGTATTTTGCAACTTACCACCATATGAGCCAACTGGCTTTCTCTAGGCAGAAACAACTAGCAGTAGAGGAATGAGAGTGGTCTAAGCCCAGCCTTACACATCTTGAGAACTGGGTCACAGGCACAGTCACACTTGTGATGTTCCTCCAGCTGTCTGTGTAGCCATTCCCATTTTCTTAAGAGCTCCAGATTCTTTTGTTTGCCTGATTCATGCATAACCAGTTTATGCATTTAGTTTTTCCTTCTGTGCTATTTAGAAAAACTTGGAAAGAAAAAATGAGCAAATCTAAGATATTAAATAATCATGACTTAAATAATTATGACTAAAATTTGCCAAAATAATTTGTCTCATTTAAAGCTGGCTGTAGCAGGTTTTACAGCACCAGTTTCAACTCTGCATGATAATGTTCATTAAAGCTTCTTAACAGTGGATATTTATGTCCTAGGCAGATTCCAGTTACCACTTAAACCTCATTGTTGTGTATGTCCAGACAGCTTGGACAGGAGGACTATGGGAATAATCTGTCCTGCAACAAACCAAATAAAAAATATTTACTTGTAATTTCTCATTACTGGCTTCAGGACCTACAGTAAATGCTCCCTCAATTACCATGTCCCTCCCTAGCGTGTGAAAGGAAAGGACTCTTATAGTGGGAATTCTGTTGCATTGTTTAGACTCTGCAAGGCTCTATTTTAGCATTTTCCGAATGGCATTGCACAGGTAGAATAAACAAATCTGGGTTTAGCTTTAAGAGTGAGGTTCCCCTGCAGATACATGCTTCTTTTTGAGCTTGAGGCAGGTAGGTAGTGATTTCTGCAAAGACTGTATCAGTACTTGTCCTGCGTAGTGAGTTGGAATTTCATCAATGCTCTCTCATGCTCTTAGGGTGGAATATGCAAGTGGCTATTTATTATGGTATGCTGTCCCCTGTTTTATCTTTAATGAGCCATTGAAACTTGGCTACTGACCAACAACAGTAGAAGCACCTTTCTCATTTAAAGCATTTACCACTGAAGTGTACCAGGAGTCACTTTGTATAAGTAGTGATGCAGTAAGAGAAAGGTTTTGCTCTAATCCAAACATCTCCACAGTGTGAATTGCATTTGGGGTTTTTTTGTCACTTCCCATGTAAACTGCTCAGGCTTTTTCTATGTTATTCTTATATTGAAAGTTAAGCTTAAGGTTTAGTTTATGAAAAAGCTTCCTAACACTATTCTTGAGTAAATAACTGAGTGTAATGTAGGGAAGGGACAAAAAAAGACTATTAGTTTTTCAACTCTTTTTGAGAAGGCAAAGGGAATATCGTATAATTCTGACTGTTTCTCCAAAGATGCTTTCTGTTACTTTCAAATGGTAATACATTCTGTAAAAATAATCTCAAGTAGAAAAATTTTAGGTATTTAAGAATTTTCTATTTATTGGGGGTGGGGGGGGATTCAAGTGGGCTTTTCACATATGCAAGCTTACTATGGGTCCTTAGTGCTTACCGTGAGTATTCAGCACTAAGTGTGTGGTTAAAAATAACAATAATATAAAAAATGTGTATTTTGTGTTTGTGGATGAAATTCTATATACCCTTTCTTATATGCAGAGATGGCATCAAGACTATAGAAATTTCAGGGAAACAACCATGTTTCTCATGGTAGGATTGGAGTTTTTCCAAAAAAAGAGGTAAGTGGTAGTATAAAACTCAAATGTAGTGGAGCAACTTGAAGACAAAATGTAATATTGATAAGTAAAGCTATTTTTTAAAATTAAGACTTGTTTAATGTGTTCTGCATTTTAGATAAGCATTTATTTGGTTCATAAATGTCTTCAGTCTTGCATCTACCTCAAGTTTCCTGCAACTTCCTATTTCTTAATATCCAATTCCAATCTCTTACCAAGCCATGGACTCGTTTCAGAGCACCCTCCACGTGCACCCATGATCCTCCTTTTCTCCTATTCTTAGGTGCTCTGGGTGTCTCTCAGACATAAAAATCTTTCTTCTCTGGCACCACATGTGCACATACATTTATCTGCTTTTGTCAGCAATCACAATTAGTCAAGTCTCCTTCTTCCCTGTCTTTTTATTAGCTCTTCCCACAGAAGCAAAGTTTTGCCTTCTGCATTTGTCTGAGCCAAAACTTGACCTGTGATGGGCTTTAAAGGTCAGGGAAAAATAACGTATTTAGGGAAAAATATAATGAGTAACTATCTTAATCGCATCTGATTCTTCTTAGCTCCATGAGGCAATGGTTATTAATTACTGTCTCTTTTTAAACCAAGTCATGAATTGTGGCTATATAAAATTGGTGAAGTTTATGTACTTAATGCACTACAGCTAAAACTTACTCTGGGATGTATTACATGCAACAAGGATGGGGATTACAGTATAAATGCCTCAAAGTGTTCTGCAGAAGAGTGTTTAAAACAGAATTATGCAAAAATGTTTTCCTCCCATGCCCAGCCAAAACAATGAAAGGACTACCTGTAAATTGTCTAGTGGTAGACATATGTGCTGTCAAAATTGAGCTATACATGATACAAATTTTTGATTGTGAAAATAGTTCTGTAGTCAATCACTTTTTTTTTTTTTCCATGTATAACACGGGAGTTAAGGGAATTATAGTGGGAACCAAACTTAGTTTCTTTTCTGTATATTGTGTAGTAAATTGCTATGGCTTTGTGTCGTGACTAACACAATGAGCCCATAGTCTTGATTGCTTCTTGATAGCTTCTGGATGCTAGCATGTAATAAACAGTACATTCATTAATAATCTAAATTGTAATATGCTACTTTGTCAGGCTTAAACAGCTCACGTACAAAGGTTGGTCAGAAGATCACCTGGCTTATTTGAAAAAATAAATACTCTGGAATCGCTTGGTCCCTTAAAGAGGCAAAAATGTCACAGGCATCAGTGACAAGGTGACCCTCCTTGTTACCCCCACACTTCATGCATGTTCTCCCCAGGCAGGCAGGATCTTTGAGCTCCTTGGCACTGGAACTCCAGGATGGCACCTCCAACTGTAAAATACCAGACTTTTCACTAATCCACTTTTTACCATAATATATTCTGATTATGCCGGGGAGAGGGAGGGAAACACAGGTTTCTTCTGTGCTGAACAGTTTTTAGCATAACTTTCCATTATTTACATTAATTTGCAAAATTAGGGTGAGGCATTTGTTACCAGACTTCCTTGTAATGTAGAAAACAAGCCTGTAATGACCATTCTTAGACTAAGATATTGGTCAGAAATAAAAAATATGATACTATCAGACTTACCTTACATCCAAGGAAGTGTAGCATTTATTACCATTGGCAAGAAATGCAATTTCATCAATGCTTCAAGAGATATTTAATACAAAGTCAGTAAGACTAGAGTTAAGCGTGCTTAGAGAATGGGTGAGGATCTGGGTATCCATTTACCTGCTCTAAAGGCATCTATTGCAATTATACACCCATGTTTCAGCTGAAGGACTGAGATATTTACAGAGGTTCCCATCTGATCCATTCTGGAGGGCAGTTCTGCCATCCTTATTCTGAAAATGAGGCTAAGTTAATGAACTCTTCCAATTCTCTTATTAGCACTGAAATCATAAAAATGTAACTTTGAAATATTTATGACAACATAGACTTTCATAATCGACCTTCATTAGCACAACCATTTTGAGGCTTTTTTTTCGGAAACCCATCTCCTTCAGTCAACCAACTTTTCTCAGTGTTCATAACACTAATTGCAACCTGGCAGCACTTAATCTCTAGATGGAGTCAAAAATCAACCTTTATACAGGTGGTCTCTGGTTTCCTTAAATAATTATACTGTGTTGAACAAATGCAAAAGCAACATTAAAGAAGTAGTTTGGTCTATCCTTACTTTCAGTGTTCACTCATGATCCCTTATGATGGTTGACAAAGCCCTCTTTTCAGTGCAGGTGGAGAATGAAGCTGTGTTTCAGGCATATCTTCTCTGACTGTACTGTAGAGCAGGAACCTGCTGTGGGTGAGATGAATGCAGATGAATGCAGTGAGTTTTACCTGCAGCTCACTCTTGTGGTACTGACTGAAAATTGAACAAACTGTAGATGTTAGCAGTTGCCTTTTAAGTTTCTTGGAAAACCAATAGTTTTTCAGTTTTGACTGAAATACCATTTTCAAAGCAGTGCTAAAACTTAGCCTAGACCCAGTGAGCTCCATAATTTTGTGAACAGCTTCAGTGATTTTAGGCTTCGTAGGCTGGAGCTCATATGTGCTTCAGGTGTAAAGGCAGAAATTGTTTTTTATTTTACACTGTAGTGTTATTTTTCGGACTCAAGATTATATAAGGCCTCCGAGCTTGGATGTACAGTAGTGGTGATTTAAAATAGCTTACCTTGGCACTATGGTTGTTTCAGGGAAAGGTCACACAACTGAGGGAGGGAGCAGGAAGGGGGAATAGGAGAAGGCCACTATCAGCAGCAAGTTTTTTGTTTGGATCAACTGAGTTTTTGACACTGTAGTTTCAACCTGCAATTTTACAAATAGCTGAACTAAAAATGGAAAGGAAGAGAATATCCTGCCCCTCTGGCTTTGTATTATTATCCAATAGTTCCAGTTCCCTGCCATTATCTTCTCCCTTTTTCTTGTACATTAACTTGTCTGCTGTCTGTTGTGTTGGTGATCAGTGGTGTGAGGAGTTCTCATGGCAGGAGAAATGGACTTGAGGGAGAGGGTGATTAGAACTTCTTATAATGAAAGCATAGCTTTGTGTTTTGAGGATGAAAAGGTAGAGAATAGTGACTATAGTTGTAATGTAATATAGTAATTACTTAAGCAATAAATATTTAGAATTGCAAGGGACTACAAGCAGGTCTCATGATGGAAAAAACAACCTCAAAGTAGATTCTGACATAACTGTGCTAGGCTTCATCTTTTTCTTCTAAACAGAGATATTAGAGGGTAAAACTTGTAGGAACCACTTTCAAGTAGCCTTTTCCTTTCTTTTTGTGTTGTCTCATTGGGAGAGATTACTGTAAATTTTAAGTTTGTCTGCTTTGGAAAATACTGACACTTATTTTTCAGGTATGTCTTATGTGTAATCCCACTTATTTTTTAGCCATTTTTAGTAGTTTGGTGGTTTGGTTTTGGTAGTTTACACCTTAACCATGACCACCTCCTCTCATTAGGAGCGAGTGAATGCACAACGTATTGTTTCTCTAACACTCCATTAGGAAATTTCTCTTCCTACATGTTTTTAGTTTGAATAAAAAACGAGGTTTTCTGACTGCTTGTTTTTAGGGTAACTGCATGAACTGCTTTCAGGGGTTGTTTGTCATAACTGGGTTTCTGTAAGTCAGAGAATTAACAACTTAAGTCGTTTGCTGGAAATAGTATGCAGTGTATGATTGTTAATCCATGTGTGAAGGGGTCACAATTGATTATTAACTGTTAGATTCTGAAGTCCTCAGTTACTTAAGCCCTTTACTAATTAGGCTTGTATTTATTTTCTGCATACCAGCAATCTATCAGCGCTTCTGCTTTCAAAATGCTGTTGTGGTTTCTTCTATCACTTTAGACTTCAGTAGTTTGGCAGAACTTAGATTATTTCTAAAAAATAAACAGTGAATTTTTAGCCTCGCTAACTATAACAGCTTTACATCTTGTTAAGGTGTAGAATGCTATCAAGATGTAGATGGCAACAGAAGATCAAACTTAATGTGACATAAATGAACACAGGAAAAACGAAAAAAGTTTTAATACGTACTCGGGCCTAGTCCAAAGCTATTTTTTGGAGTGAGTGAAATGACATCCATTGAATTTTAGTGGACTTTGGATCAGACTTCATGCGCAAGTGATATAATGTGATAATAAAATACATTTTTCTAATGTGTGTGAAAGATGAGACTGTGGTAGAAAAATCAATGTTATGAAGAGATTGTCGGGGAGGGGTGGGCTTAGTCAAACAAGGAAGTGAAGTTTCCTGTCCTGTGAAGAGCACGGGGGTTAGCTTGAAACAGGTGGTACCTGGATGTTGCATCTAATGTATTTGTTTCTTTACTTTGCTTCAGCTACATGGAAGCCTTGCTCTACCTTATCTATGCTTACCAGAATAACAAAGAACTCTTGTCCAAAGGCCCATACAGAGGGCATGATGAAGAGCTGATATCTCACTACAGACGAGAATGTTTGCTAGTAAGTGAAGGGTGAAGTATGTTTCAAAAAGTTGAACTTGCTGCATAGGTTTAACAAAAGTTATTAGTAGAAAACACTTGCTGTCATGTAAACCAAACCCAACAAAACCTGCCTTTCATTAGCGAGTTAATACTTAGAGTTATGTAAGGAAAAAATAAAAGCAAAAGTAAGAAGGAAAACATTATTCCCATTTTTAAAATAATTAATCCTCATCTTTATGATTGTACGTAGTGTACTTACTGCCATCGTGTCTGGGCTAGGTGAGAACAACAGTTGACAGTGTTGGTGACAGTCTTACCCTGTTGCCACAGATTGATGGGGAGATAAATATTGGAAAAGGCTTCAGTAGGAAACAAGGAGGTTTTTTTCCCTTGATTATGTCACTTTTAGCAATAGTGAAAAACAAAAGCAGGTGATAGGACCTCAGTCTTTAAAAAGTAAAGCTGCAAAGGTTGAGTTGTGTGGCTTTGAGGAATAGCACAAGGTGGTTCAATAGAGTATGCGCATCAGTACTGTAAACTTTAAAGCTTAGCTGTGGTTAAACAAATTACCAGGTAGCTTTGTAGGAAAACTGTGCTTAAAAGCAAACAAACTGCATGGTAGAACGTGAAATGCTGTGTACTTAAAGGTTTTCCTTTTTTGTGGTGGTTTATGAAGAAACTAAATGAACATGCTGCAGCACTGTTTGAATCAGGAGATGATCAGGAAGTAAATAACGGCCTGATCATTATGAATGAGCTTATTGTCCCGTGTTTGCCATTACTACTGGTGGATGAGATGGAAGAAAAAGATATTGTTGCTGTGGAAGATATGAGAAACCGCTGGTGTTCCTATCTTGGACAAGAAATGGAACGTAAGTCATTTATTCATTAAGGTAAAAGGCTATTGCACATCACTTTTAAATAAATACGATGCTTTCAGTGTCTTGAGTTGACCCTCTATTTTTTTGTGCCTTGCTAATGTATTTTGAGCTGCCATGACTTTTGAATGATCCTGTACGCATTTCAATAAACACTTTTTCCAGATATTGAACTGGGTTACTAGGCCTTAAAGGAAACATGCTTTTTGAATGGAAAAACATTTGTGGTGTTAGACCATCTGAAGGGGCATTTATATTAACATCTTACTAGGAATTGGTATGTCCTAGTTACTGCTGGCAGATCTGAAGAAAGTGGATTATTCCAAATGAAACTCCTCTTCTTCTCAGCCACTAATAAGAGAAAAAGTAAATGTTGGGCAGAAAAAAGGAGAATTCCACATGCAGACGTAAACGCTTAAAGATTTGTTTTCTTTTTTTTCATTTGCAGCTAACTTGCAAGAAAAGCTGACAGATTTCCTGCCAAAACTGCTAGATTGTTCTACAGAGATTAAAGGTTTCAATGACCCGCCAAAGTTACCCTCCTACTCCACACATGAACTGTGTGAAAGATACGCCCGAATCATGTTGTCACTCAGTCGAACTCCAGCCGATGGAAGATAAAGTCTGCAACCTTCCTAAGCACATTGTATAAACTTTTTTAGTTCTTAAACCTTGCCTTCCTGTCACAGGGTTTGCTTGTTGCTGCTATAGTTTTTAACTTTTTTTATTTTAATAACTGCAAAAGAGAAATGACTGTACAAACTTTAGCCAGACTGCAAACAATTAAAGCTGAGAATCGCATGGCGCTCAGTCGTTTCAACCAGAATTGATGCAACATGCAAGTCTGATTCATTATGGCAAAACTGCTTTTTTTGCCACTTATCTGTTACAGTATTACTTTGCTTTTACCTTAAGATCCTTTACTTTATCAACAGCTGTCTGGATCATTTTGTGACTGCAACTACTTTAAGTGTCCAGTGCTGTGTAAATACATGGTACTCGGTAGCTTGTAAATGAAATGAAAGAATAAAGTTTTATTTATGGCTACTTCTGTGTTTGCAAGCAGATACCTTGTATATTACTGTAAAATACGGGTATTTTTAGAAGAGATACAGTATATTGATGGGTTACTCAATTTTATAGACAAGGTCCTTCAGGATTTATGGCCAGTTTAGTTACAGGTAGTCATGAATACTGTATGTGAATATATTGAAAAGCTGTCACAGTATTATACACGGGTTTTTGTATATTCTTTACTGATCTGTATGATATTGCACCTGAACACTTTGTGTACGTTTGGCCATGCCGGGTCTATTCTGATAACAGGACTGGCTTCTGAAGCAAAACAGTAATGGCACCTTCTTTCTATCCTTAGAAAAAAAAACTAAGGAAAAAGAAAGTATTATCAGTAGAAATAGAAATATACTTACGCCCTCTGAGCAAAATTTCTAGAAATTGATTTAAGTAGAGGAAATAGAGGTTTAAAAAAAGTGGAATGTTTGAAGCTTAAGAATGGATTTTTTTTTTTTAATTAGTATTTTAGTCACGCAAGTGACCAGAAATAAACCTTACATTAGTTTCTTACTTGAAATGGGTTGCTGTTGCAACAAAATATCTCAGAAATCTTTTATCAGTCCTAATTAAATTTCTATTGGAAATGAAAGAAAAGATCTGTAGGGCTTGTTTTGTACAACTGAAATACTGTCTTGTTTTAATGAAGAAACTTAATTATTTTGTGAAAAAAAGATATTTAATGTGTCCTTAGGTAATCCTGTTACCTGACGCTATTTTAATTCCTACTCTTTATAGAGAACATTTTATGTTAGAACAGTAAAATATGTGAATATTTGTTTCTATGTTTTTATTGGAGTGGGAGTCAACTTTTCATTACAGGCTTTCAAGTGATGTTTATTCAAATATTCACTAATAAAAGAACACAAAGGGTGGGAAGGAGTAATTAACTATAGACGACCTAATAATGTATTGGGCATAAATCTAGGCATTGCATATGCAAGAAGAGGCAGAGTTCAATCTTAGTTCTTATCAGTCTTGGAAGTTGTTCACTCTTGAAAGATCCCAGATTACAATGGACAGTCAATATAGTGTGAACTTCAATTCAAAATCTTTTTAGGGATGTTTTCTGCTTCTGTTTTCAATATTAGAGTGCTTCATACTTTGTCAAATTATCCATTTATTTTACCGTTTTTTTTTAAAAAAAGAATATTGAACTCTGAAGTGCAGTACTTCTCGAGAGCCTTTCAGGTTTGAAACTACTGATGTGTGAAATATCACCTTTCAAGGAAAAGGATTTGCAGATTATGAAAAGTCTGAAGATGCATTTTTAAGTTTTCACATTTTGCATCTGTTGTGTTTTGATTTGATACTCAAGAATTCACCTATTTAGCATTGTGTATTTTTAAATAAGGTTCTGCTCATATTAATGAGTTTCTGCCTTTTTCAGTAACGGTGAAAACAATGACAAGTGAAAGAGCAATTTAATTTCTGTATTGCTAACAGGTTTTGAATTTGAAACTTCGTGAATGCTTTTAAGGAAAGCTCCCCTCTAACCCTGCAGGAGCAATCATCCTCATCATCTTTGTAGTGTTCCCTGAAAAACACAGGGCAAAGGCCCTCTTTCTAAGGTAAAAAGAGGAAGATGTTTCACTTGGGAAGAATATCTAAGGTATTTAAATTAAAAGGAAGTAAGCAAGGATGAGATTATTTGTTCTTTTTGTTTCAGGTTTTTTCAGTTTCATGAAGTATGGAAATAATCCATTGTAGTTTGTAGTACTGAAGATAAATGTGTATTCATTTGCAATGACTTGAATTGAGAAGGTCTGTCTAGTAGAGCAGAAATAAATATATATGTATTTTACTATCTTTTCAATATCTTGTATGACTTCAAACCTTTACCTGAGTCATTAAGGTGCTGTTTTTTGTCTTAAGCCTTGGTTTTTTTCACTGCAGTAAGAGAGCTGGTAGTTCAGATTCATGCTATCTAGCACAAAACCTATACAAGTAACTGTGTAAGGTAGTAAAGCAATACAGTTCATTGGGTAACCTAATAATCTGTGACTGCATTACATAAACAGCTATTTCTCTTCAGTGTGGGAATTGAGATTTCTATCAGGCTCTTTTTCAGTTTATAGAACCCAAATTAATTCACTAAATTACCCGCACCATTAATTAAAGGCGAAGTTGTTGGGTTTTTTCCCCAGGATGTTGCTTGATGCCATGGAGGACCCATAAGGCACTGCAGTCTTTCAGTTAATGTGCCTTTTTGTTTTTCCCCCACCCATGTGTCTTCTTTTTAGCTGACTTGTCATATTGCTTCACTTCAAAAACTGAGATTTTGGTAGTGCCAGATATCTTGTCATTTCTAGTTAAAGCTGCCATAGCAGATCTGTTAGTTCCAGCCTCGTAGAAGACCATGAGCAGCAGCAAAATTAATCTGAACAAATGAAGAGGCCTGATGAAATCAATTTGTACTTCTTAGAGATGGTGATAATGAAATGACACCAGAAGCATGGGGGTAGACTTGAACCTTCATTACTGAGTCACCGTTGCTTTGTGGACAATCTGTGCTTTAACTGCAGTGAATGACTGATGCAATTAACAGATATGCTCTAGAAAGTATAGTCAAAAGCATATGTTGCATGTTCAGGCAATAAAAAACCAAAAAGCTGATAATGTCTGTATTAAATATCTTTCAGATTATTTTTAGGCTACTCCAATGAAGACAGCAGCTCCAGAAGGGTACTCAAACTGTAGCACACAAGAAGCAGTCTGGTATTGTCCAACAAATATAAAGGTCTATAAAGAGAGACAATGGTAGATGTTTATATTCTTCATTTTGTGCTGTTTCCTTTTCTCAAAATCCAGGGAGTCCAACTGTCTGTGGGAGGCCTTTATGTAAACACAAGAATGTTGATGAAAAAATGCACCACTCTATAAGAAATCACCTAATCTATGTGCATTTTCCAACATAAATATGTATCTTGATATTTTTTTAAAATATATTCTGGTTTTATGCCTAGAAGGATGCAAGAAAAATGAGTGTCAGTCATGGCATTGAGAAGAAAGTGGTTGCATCTTACTATTAATTGCATCTGGAGAGGATATTAATACAGATATAAGCTCTTCTACAAAGAGCTTTTTTTTTGCAAAATGCAATAGAATTCAAAAGGGGAGTGATTCAAGTGAAACAAAATTATTTTTCATGTGATCGATGCCTAGTTTTCCTCTACATATTGTAGATCTTTTGAAGATCTACATTTATTGAAGATCATTTGATATCCTGGGCTTGATGGATGAGCTATTAACTGATAACGCTCATAATTCCAAAGGAGCATCTTTCTTTGTAGGAAAACTAACAGTACCAGAATATACATAACTGAGTTTCCATCATTAGAGCATTTCTGCTTGGTTCAGGTCTTCTGTTTCAGTTTTGATCCTTGCAGGAGCAAAGTCACAAATTTTTTGCGAACACCTGTATTTCTTCGAGCTCCAGCCATCGCTACCATACACTTTTTTGTCCAACTTTATTGTCATGGAATTAAAATCTTGGACTTGGCTATGAACTTTTCTTCACCATGAATTTCAGATCTTTACTGGAAGTAGCAGGAAGAGACTCGCACTCCTGAGAAGCAGCTTCTTGAGGCAGCACTTTGAAAGAACAGCTTAACTTGCTTTCTGGTGATTTAAGATCAATCCAAATCCTCTCCTCACAGGCTGGGAAATGTATAATGAGGCTTATTTTTTGCAATGGTGTTCACTGGATGGATTCATCATGAATGTTAGGGATATGGTCATCTGTCATTTATCCCTTAAATATCTTATTCATATCTTAATTGACGTACCTCTCGAATACATGTTTGGGTCCTACGGTTTCTTTTTTTTCACTTTTTAATTTTTATTTCATCCCTGCCCTGTTGTTCCCCAGTTAAATCACTCAAATACCCATTTTTCAGGCTTTCTCCTTCACTATCAGCTGGTCTAACCGCCATACCTTCACTACCAGGTAGAACTAGTCCTATGGAACCAGGAGTCTTCTGCTTCCCTCCGATTAGTGTGGGCTTCTTCATTTTTTCACTTCTACAGGCTCCTGAGTGCTTTTCTTGGACTCGCTTTGGTGTGTGTGTCTGTGTGGGGACTGCGGGTCAAATAACACGATCCACATAAGAACTGTCTGGCAACCCAGTGTTTGAGAGCCTGAAAGAGGAAAGTTGTGGATGGTTCAAGCTGCAGACTTTTTTTTTTTTTTTTTTTTTTGGTCTTGGCACATTAAAAAAAAGTAAATAATTTATTGTAGGCCGATTTAACTGAGCACTCTCTGAACTGAGTGGTTCAGAAGCATGAGGTGTTTATGAGACTGGATAAGAGGCTACTCCTCATGTTGAGTAATCTTAATTTCAGTTTAGTCTGATCCTTATGCTTTGATTTGAATTATTAAAACTGCAGTCAAATTTTGTCAAAAGGCAGCTATGTCTTGCTGGGCTATTTTAAGCTGCTGTCTGTACTGGTACCGTCTCTGTTCATGACTGTGTTCTGAATCTAGGTATTCCCTATCACTTCATGGGACTGTCTCTTCTTCATCATCTGTGTTAAAAGTTTTCTAAACCCATTTGTATTTAACAGTCAACAGGGAGAGAGCAGTAATTCATGTAGATTTCCATCAAGAAACAAAACTTCTATTTTGTCTTGAATCTGTAGCAGTGAAACTTTTAATTGAACTGTGGACTAAGGGCTTGAAAACCTGTGAGAGTTTGGAGAAGGGTTGCTTTTTTATTATAGATAATACAGAATCATAAGGTGGAAGAAATTACTATGTAATAGTAAACTTCTATGTGGATTAAAAAAACCCCAAACTTTTGAAGTAAGTTTCAAGCAAAAAAGGTCCAATGTTAAGTAGTATAATTTGAAGATGCTCTTGTGCTTTCCTGGGTAAGAGGTTAGAGTGTTATGCTTTTGAGAGAAACCTTGATCTATGGAACTGAAGTTTTGGTAGCTCAAAGTAATACATTTTTTGTAATCTTCTTATGAAGCTCTTTTGTTTGAAAAGATTATTTAAGTTTTGCATCTTATGAAGCAGATTCTTTAAAAAAAAATAAAATTGCAACTAAATAACAAACCCCAAATCCTTTGAGGAACATAGTGTTGTTCTGAGAAGTCCAAGCTGAGGTTGGATGCTCAAAATAGTTCTTATCTCTTCCCTTCCATGCTCAGAGTCTATTTTGAATAAGTACCTTCTGGTTTGGAATACGTAAAATTGCCCTGTTGAATTTCTGAAGGAAAAAAATCTTATCTCCAATGCCTTTGAATGTGAGATTAAGGCCTGTCATTGTGTCTGGCACAGATGCTTGTTCCACTCTTAGCTGATGGTGATTTAGTTATGTGGTTGTTGCAAGGTGGTTGAGCAGATGCTTCAGTCTCCATCTGTTGGATGGAGTCCTCAGTGTACCTTGAATACAGACAGTTATGTGTTTTAAGAATTGACTCCCCCCTTTTTCTTGGTCCAGGTTAATCCTGTTACTCAAATGCCTTGCACTGGGCAAGTAAGACATTTCTGGTCTTGTTAGCCGTTGTTCTTGTCTTCTCCACTGAAGATGTTGACGTCTCTGTGTTATCTGGACTTCTTAACAGATTTATAGTGCTTTTGTGCTCTGTGAGTTCAACTGAAACAGAAATTGATGGAGTTAATTACCTGCTGGTTGAGTTGACAGAGAAGAGACATAATGTTTCCAGGCAGGGTATATCTGCCACTTTGGGCGCATCTACCACCATTTATGAAAACATCATAGTGATGTTTTCTGATTAGTAACTAAGTAAAACTGAAGAATTTCTCCCTCGACAGAGTGCCTCACTAGATTTGGAAAGCTGAGTATCTTGTCTAAGGAAACAGAAGACACTAGGTCAAATCTGGCAAGGGTTAAAACTGGGCATAATCCCTTAGGGGAGGGCTTTTGCATGGATAGCATGTTTGTTCTCTTGTCTTTGTTCCTGGAGTAGACATACAGTTGAAATACTAGGTGAAAAGTACTTCTGATAAAAATGTATCTGCTCTTGAGATAATCTTACGGGTATTTTGCTTTACATACGTTTGCTTTAAAAACACTTGTTTTTTAAATGCATAATGTTAATTCTTGGTGATAAGCATGAAAGTACGATGAGTTCAGATGGCTATTTTCTACGATGAGTTCAGATGGCTATTTTCTACCAGAAGTTCAGTGAAGTGGTGAAACTTTGGACTTACCTTCAGTTATCTCTATCCTATTAGCTACCTGAGTTCCCCTCCCCCCCCCCCCCCACCCCCCACCCCCCCATCAAAACACTTCTGAAACTAAATAGTGGACTCAGGGCAGCCTATAATGCTTATCTTTTTTTTTTTTTTGGGGGGGGGGGGGAAATCAGTTGTTTGGCAAAGAGGGTTACAAGAGGTGAGCTCTGGCTAAGAGACGCTTGTAATTTAGGCAGTTTTAAACTAATATTTTTAATGCGTTATTTCTGCTATTAAGGCTGAATTAATTTGTTTTTAAGTGGCATGCTACTGGTTATAAATGCTGTTTACAAGCCTCTCTATAAAGGGGTGCTGTACAAAGAATGTCTGAAGGGAAGTGCTGGACAATGAGTAAATGATGAAGCCTTTAAATACTGTGGTCTAACACCTCTTTCCAGAGAGAAAGTATTGTAAGGTCTGACCCCAGGAGTGATCAGAAAAGAAACAAGTGGTGTTACCACCTGCAGAATCTCTCAGATGTGTGAACGGACAGAGGTATTCCTTCAGGATTTCTGCAGAGCAGGAGAGTGTTCTGCTGCATTCCCTCAACCTTGCCTTTGCCAACATTGCCAAGAAACGTTGAGTCTCCTCTGGGAGGAGAGCCTGGGGTTGATCAAAGCTGGATTTGGCCGTGAGAGGCAGAGTACAGGGCTCGCTTCTGCTGTAGGAGCATGAGAGGAAACAGGTGCGTTTTGGACAGGAGCCCTGAGGAACCAGACTGGTTCTTCCACTCCTTCCCCTTGTCATGGCAGAACCGTGACTCTAGGCTTGTGCGTCTGTGGAGCTGACAAGACTGTCCACCAGTAGCCAGCTTCATTGGCTGAGTGCCTGCTTTGCCGCTCACCTGTTTTGTGTCACACCTGCAAGCTTATTTTTACTTCTTAAGTCCCTTCTGACGTTCTCCTTTCTAGGGTGCTAGACGTGTTGGATAAGTGAAGGGATGTTCTTGCTTCCCAAATAGTGAAGTGGAGGCTGCTATATTAAACCTGCACTCAGTGGAAGCCAGCTCATTGAGTAGTCTTCTTGTCCCACTCAGCTACACCAATTGACTGACTCATGGCAATGTATATCCTTCCTTCAAATTGTGCAGCATTTCCAAGTTTTCATCAGTTATTGCTTGTATTTCGGTTCACTGGTGAAGAGGTCTGTGGAGGACCTGACTCCTTCCCCTCCCCTTGCTAGTAATGCTTCCCCTGGAAAGTAGGTCCTTTCCCTTACAGCAGGAAACCTGTGTAGCATGACTCCACAAAAACTCCTTTGGAATAAAATGTAAGCTTTTAGGTCTTAAGGCCATCTTGGGCAGCATTAAGAGCCATGAGATTGTAATCAGGTGGCTCCTCTGGTGGTCTGTGGTCTCTCCCCATAGGTAATGATGGAGCTCCCTGTGTCACTTGGTGCAGTTAGACTGACATCAGCACCGTGTGCTGTCATGAAATACTTCTCATGGTTCTCCAGAGTAATAGCAAGTGTCCCGACAGCGTACGCAGAAGGGGTATGTAGGAGATTATTGGGTTGTGTATAGGAAGCTACTTCTACACGTTGCAGATTTCAGCATAAGTGGTTGGCCTCCTACACCAGGGACAGAGAAACACTTGGGTTAAAGTGGCATCAGAGAGACTGCAGATGGACACGCCTTTGCTGAAACTGAAACCTTTGCTTTCTGAAAAACCTTAGATGGCAACAGCCCAATGACGAGGGATACAGTTAACATCTGCGAAGTTTCCCATTTGTTTGGTTTTGATCCACCTATTGTATTATAATATTTTCAAAGCTTCTATTTCTTACCTTAAATGGCCCATCTTCCTAAACCATGACTCTGGAAGTTTTCGCTGGGCTGCTCAGTGACACTCTGTACATTATATTTTTAATTTGTTTCCCCCTAACTTTCCTGTGGAGCTTTTCGGCAGACCTCCACAGGCATTATTTTGGACAGCCCTTTCTTCTTTAAGCGTATAAAACCTGTGTATTATGGACAGTGCTTTTTATATTGCAGACTTTGCAGCGCGTGTGGGTTTTGTCTGGCCTGGGTTTGGTTTGGTTTTTATGCCCATTGTACCTATTATGTTTTCTAGGGAGCCCAGTTGGTGTAAGTGGTCGGTTGCTTCAGACTCCGATGGTGCCTTGTTTTGGGGAACAGGGTCTCCTGGGGCCTGTAGAGAGAAACGAAAACTCCTCCCGGAGACAGCTCTGGAGGGCTGGGGGGTTTCAACCTCCAGGGGAAAAGGATTCTGAAATACTGTAAAATTTGTTCTATCTCTGTAGATTTACCAGAAGTATCCCAGTCTGGCTTTGGGTGCTGAGAAGGACAACGGCTGGTGGACGCGGCTTGCTCTCGGGGTGTCGTCCTGTCAGGCCTCAGGACGCCCTCAGCCAAGAGGCGCCCAGGGACAGGCGGGCGGGAGATGCCATCTCCTACGGACTTTGAGGCAAACTCCCCAGGGGCTTGGTTCTTCAACACCACCTTCAGCCCTGCGACCGGAGGGGGCTGCGGTTCCCCCCTCCGGAAAGCGGCGAAATTGGGCTACGAGCCGGGACCCCCCCCTACACCCCCCACCCGCCGAG